>MU952755.1:0-51167 GCA_036418165.1 Cooperia oncophora | reverse complement strand
CTTCTGGAAGTTTCCGGCGTGTTAATGCTTATGGTTCTGCTGTCACGAACCACGTCCCTTACCATCAGGATAGGGTGTGCTCCTTCCTTTAGTCATAGATGGAACAGATGCTGGCAATGGAGTGAAAGTGTGTGGAAAAATCTACAACCTTAATAGCAATCAAAGCGAAACGCACAAAAACAAAAATCTGAAAATTCTGAGGGATTGTCCGCAAACAACTGAGATATTTGCAGCGAACATTCTTTATAGAGCCCCATAAGAAGCAGGGTCAAGCGACTGTCAGGAATCCGACGCGGGATCGTGCGAGGGTGCTCATTGTATTCTCCATGTAGGTAAGAAGGAAAAGGTAGGAAAAAAAATCCGAATAAAATTTTTTTTTCGTTGCAGTCCCCCATAAAGTCAATACACTTGTTTGCTTGGGAAACTAACTTTCAGTACCCTGTCACATATTTTTCCTCCTTGTCCCAAAATGTACGTTAGTTGCCGCTTCAGCTCTTCATCTGTCGGAAAAAAACGCTTCTCACGAAGATCCTTGTTCGGGTTGGGGAACAAAGAGTGATCAGGATTCATCTATTTTTTTTCATATTCTCAATTTTCTTTCCATTTTCTTAATTTTCCAAATCAGTGATTATTTTCTCAACATTGTTGCTTCAGTGACTCTGGCCTCCTCCACCAAGGATAACTAGAGTAGCGCCGCTAAAATAAATTCTGTACTTATACTTTTCAGGCGTTACCGCGGAATGATTTAAATTCCTTCGTCACTGCTGAATTATCCCTATACTGAAGTACTTGGAGAAGCCCTAGATTGATCCGCTGGGAAGGGTAGGAAATCATATTGCGCAGTGTAAAAAATAGAGAAGTAAAAGCGTTTGGGCCTCGACGTAGAACGCCGTATAGCTTAGTAGTTGGTCGCAAAGGAATCCTGAGAACTGAGTAAAAAGTGTGAATAAAAGTGCGGCCAACAGGTTTCCTATTTTTTTCGCGCGACAACTGACGCATCAACTGGCCCATTGTGAACCATCAGTCGCAGTGCAAAAATCCGCGACGAGTTACTTTGTCATAGAGAACCTTCAATGAAAATGCTCGGGTTCCCGAAGATATGAAGTCTGGTTTTATACAAGCAAAGCGATTGTCAAAGTATATATGTATGAAGAAGTCTTCCGAACGATCACAAATTCCGTTCAATGCCGTGCAAAAGACTGTTTGCAAGAGGGATCATACGCTAGTCAAAATGGACAGAAGTTCAATGGAGATTCAATGAGCCGTGTTAGCGCTCAAATCTCACGACCCGCAGCCTTACAGGCTTGAGGATCATGCAGACCAGGCAATTTCCACGACGTGATGCATGACCCTACAAAGAGATCAGTACCCTTACGTTCTTTGCTTTGAATGTTAATCATCGCCCTGACGATACTCACAAGTGAAGAATTCTGTGTAGTTATTTATACGCGTTGCCATTCCAGAAGAAGCCGCTCGGATTCGTTGGATGCTGTTTAGCATCATAGTCCTGGCACTTTTGATTTAATAACATTTTGACTTAATTAAAACCTTGATGCGAGTCCACAGCACATCATCGTTAGGTATTTCCCAACAGGGGTCATACTTGTTTACTGACGGGCGGGAAAAGGGGTCGTATATGGTCACAGAAAAATTATTATAGTCGATTTTTCTTGCTCCACTGACGCCACAAGAGGGGTCGTATTTGAAATTCCGTTGCCTTCCCTCCCCCCCCCCTCCTTCCCCGCACGACAGCAAAATTTCGAAGTGGGAAAGTTAGTCAGTAGAGAAAAAGCAGGGAAATTCATGGGAGTTCTGGGGAAGACCGGAAAAAGTGGTGGGAATATTGGAAAATCAGGGAAAGTGGTAGGTAGGATGATAAGTGGGTCGTATTTTCTCGAAAAATTTCCTCAGGCGGAAAGAAGCGCCGTGGGAAAAACAACAAACCGATACCGTGAAAGGGAAGCGAGGAATGGTATCGAGCCTTCTCCAGGGGGAAGGGGGTGTCCTATGCAAGTCCCACAACTGTCTTTTGTGTTACCTAAACGGTAATATATGTGTCCATCTCCTTCTACAGCTCATAAAATCACACGTCGGAATAGCGCTCCTCGGAAACCGCCTCACAGCGCACTTCAGGGTAACATTCCCTAGATGTCCGAACTGACAGGCCAATCCCTGCCGGAGTCTTCTGTTCTATCATAGTATTCTGCCGAAATTGCCAGCTGTCTGTCATAGCATTTCGAATCCTATACGAGCGTGGTTTGCAAGTGACGTCTTCCAGCTATGGCAATACAAACGGTTGACGCCAGCCGAAAACACCCAAAGCAGATCCAGTTCTCATCCCGACTGCCGCCTTGTCGGTGGTTTTTTCAAAATTCAAGTGTGATCCAAGCTGAACATGCAAAAAGCTACGCCTTTATTGCCATACCCGAATATATCACTTTAGTGGAAGACAGCCCTAATTAGTTTTATTCGTTACACCTCACTCGCCCCTCTGCTGCTTTTCTGTCCAATTCCGAGCAATACGTAAGCTGTTCAAAGAAATGACTAGTGAGAGAACTCGTATTGTGTTGAGATGGAAACTAACGTCCATCTATGTTAAGCGCTCATCCTGCTACCGGTTTTATGGTCATCCACTCTGTTAATTCGTGCTTTCTGGCTACCTTGACTCCATCTGCTTACTTTGCTGTAGAGTCGTTAGAAGTATAAAGAGTCATTTCTTAACTATAGCCAGTTCGTAGTTGTTGCAAGAATTTGAGTTGTGGGAGAAATAATTGCTTTCGAATAAGGCTTTTTATCCACGCTTGTGCTTTGCGACCGTCTTGCTCATTCGTTGTTCGCTACTATTCCGCAATATTTGTGTCCTGATCAACTTCATACTTCTACTCGTGAACTTCGCCTCAGTTTTGCGTTCGCAACAAAACTAAGTCCCTTAAACAAAAAAGGTGCCTCTTCCCAAGATGTCGTCCAAAGCAAAAGTCGCATGTTAGGAATAAAAGTGCCATCCCATCGTCTAGGCGGACATTAGGTGTAAAATGGCGTACAAAACTAAGCTGGCTCTTATAGCCAGAATCTGTGTCCTGATCAACTTCAATCATTATAAACCTCATTTTCGGGTCCTCGTTATCGTGCCTGCGTCACGACATTTTACGACGTCGTAATCGCATTCTGATGTAACATAGAGACCAGATGGAATAGCAACAAAACTGTTTTACCCAAACCTCTTCATCTTAGTTTGAATTAGAAGCAAGAGAAAAACAAACGATGGGAAAGGAATACACTCCACAACACAGATGATCCGTTTCGCTCGGTATCGCAGACAGAATCCATCATTGTCTAGCCAACCGCCCCGAGCATCATCAGTGCGACAGGTTGAAGACAAAGACATAGACTCCATAGGGAAGGTGTTGAGAAATAGGAAAAAAGAGAGAGATTGTTAATAAAGGCGTAACATGCAAAGTGCATGCTCAAGATGAGATAATTACACGATAATATGAAAATTATACATAAAATGAAAGAGTGATATAACACCGAAGTGTGCTGTAAATACGAGTGGAAGGAAGGAAAAGGAGTAAGCCGGCAAAACCACTAAGAGAATGTTGAGTAAAGAAGAAGGTATACAAGAAAGAAATCAATTAAAGTATAGTGGAAAGAAGGGAATTAGTGTTGATCACTGCTGCAAATGAGGATAAACCTGTGACTAGTCTATTTATCTTTCTATAGTTATTTGCGATGAGATACTTGTACTTATAAATTTATTTTTATAAATACACTTAACAATGCTAGTAGTAATAAAATCTGCCTCGTAACCATTTTTCAAGAGAGTGGTCGACCATATCCGTTATTTTTGCTAACAAAAGCGTTCGTGAAGAACGAACAGGTGTTCGCTAACCTCAAAGTTTCCGTAATATATAACAGAGGATTTGTTGATCAAGAGATATTTTGTGTCCCTATAGTACGGAAATCTGATAACACTGGAAGAAATCATGCCGTTTTATATAGCAGCTTGGTACTAATTTTACGTTAATGATATTAATTGTTAAATCCAAATAATCACTGAGAAAACCTCACTCCTATGAGTTTTTTTTCAAGCTGGAAGGGTATTTTGATCAAACTTGAGAAAGTAGTTCATCCGACCATCATCATCAGTTTGGTTGTGAAGCAACAAGCAAATCGATCCATATATCTATATGGGTATGAACAGCTTGGTTTTATTAAACTTTTTAGATTTAGCATAGTCATATTCCATGACAGAAAGCGTAAGATCTGCTAGTAGTGGACTGAAATTGCCACCGCTTGGGGCACCTTTAGTCTGTTTGAACGCTATTATTAGCAAAAAGGACAAAAGCTGTTACGTGAAAAGATAGTCAATAAAGTATCTAAATCGCTGGATTTGTAATATCTGTAGTTTTCTTGGAGTTCTTTACCATCTCTATAGAAAAGCATGGTAACATTAGTGGCAATAAAGGAGTCTGTTGGCATTTTTGAAGCAAATGGTAAGGAGTTCCTGCATTTTCTTAAGAATAAAGATCATGCTCTTAAATTTGTGAACATGTCAGTGAAATCTGCTGTGTAATTTTGAGATATGTCGAACGTGATGTGTGTAGTTCGTGACTATATAATTATTATTATAGACCAGTTATGTCTTGATAGTCCTGGTTGCGATTCCGAATTGCTTTAGCATAGTTTATGAGGTGATTTTAAGATGTGTGAAGATTATGCCGTAATTTCCTGAGCCAGTGGTTTAATACTACTGCTATGTGCCCCTGTTGATGTACCTGAATTTTAACTGGGCTTCTTATGCAGCTTTGGTAGGGCATATTAGTATGGTATTGTCTGCGATCAATGGATAACTGTATATTCTTAACACAAGGAACTTGTGTTTCAATAGTTAATAGATATATTCATATGGGGCATCAACCATATGTGTTATTAATGATTGTTCCATAGACAAATGTGTGGTTGGCAGCATCATAAGAATGCCCATTTCATGGCATAAGGCGTTTCAGAAGTTAGAACTTCTACAGATGATGCAATATTATTATTTTGCTTTGTCGAGTGGCAGAACACGATTTTTCTTGATATTGTTTGATTAAGCTTGTAAGTATGTGTTCTCCTATATCTTCAATTATTAGCCTTGTGCAGTAAAGGTTTTACTTTGTCATGGTAACATGAACGAAAATGTTTATATAATAGATTAATCTTGTGATTGCTAGCCTTGTATTATATATTAAAAATTAATTATTATCTTGTTGGTGTATCTTCAAACGACGCATTCTAACTTCTTGTCTTGTTATGCCTTTGTCAGATCTAATATTGGTCCCTTACTCAGTAGTCTTCTGAAACGCATCTTCTTGTAGTGAGATTTACATTCCTGTAGATAACGATGTTCCATGATTGTTTTTCCACAGTATTCTTTGTACTTTTTTGTCAGTACATATACAATCGTTGTGAGTATTTTGCTTCGTAATTTTTCGTGTGTCCCGGATGCGGAGTCTTTCAACTTTACGTGTTGTAAATTGCAGAATTTTCGCTAGCCATTTGTGTTTGCTGTACTTATAAATGAGTCCTAATTGGGTGAAATCTACTGCTCCTTCCATTGATCGTTGAGTAGTATATCTCTTAACAGTACGTGAGGTTGAAAGATTCTGTGAGGGTATTTTCATTAGACACCGCTGCTTTTGAAACTGGATCCTCTACATTAATCATAGTTCTTTTGCGATTCTTTTGCTGTAGTGTCAAAAATGAAAATGAGCTAACAGACAAAATATTAATCTAGTCTTAATCATTGATGCTTTTGTAGAAAGTCTGCAGTACATGGAGAGTTCAGTTAGTTTTCTTAAATTTCTTCTGTTACGCCAGTCTTTTGAGCATTCTCGAATTATGAATAGTTTGGTGTTTTCCATATTACTTGTCACGTTGCTATTAATTTTTATCGTATGATGCTTACTTTAATTTTGTAACTGTTCTTTTTCCTCTAATTATCTCTTGTTGTCGTAATATCTTCAGAGACGAGAAGAAGAGGGGATGCAGTTGCCCTTGTACATGCAGAGATTATCTATATTGTGGTAAATGTTTCCATATCTTTATGTGTATCGTCAAGGTCGTTCACCAGGGATATGCTGTCATTAGATATTTGATCGCAAAAAAGTTCCTTTTCTATTATGTGTTTTAATCATTAGAACTTCATACCATTCTAGTACTTGTGTCCGTTATACTTTATCACATTTGTAAAAGTGAATTATATCGAACGGTGTGTGTACTTGTGTGAAAAAATTTAGAAGGTGTTCTCATGCGATTCTTCTTTTAATTTTCTTACTGTCATTCCAACATATTGTATCCCACAGCGCATTGCAGTGTTAAACATAAACTACATTTTTAGCGTTACAATCTGCATCTGTTTCTTATATGTCGTTGAATGTATAATTGTAACGTTTTGATACATGAAGTGTAATTATCTGTATTGTTATATCAACATGTCTCTACACTTCTCTTTTACATTTGCAACCCTTGTTCGTACAAAGTCTTGAGTTGGAAGTGAATTGGCCGCCACCCCTTTACCTTGTGGAACCGTGTGGTGGAGTAATAATTTTGTAGCGCTGACTTTCGCAGGTTTTTGTGACGGCTAAGATCTTTAACGCAGTGAGCGGTCAAAGCCCAATACGCAGCGAGAGCAGAACTTCCCGAAGGTTGGGCAGGGCTGCTGAGCCGGCAGGGGGAGTGGCTCCGTCCCTGCAAGCAAACTAGCCAAGGCGCTGGAGCGCCAAACGAACTGTCCACCGTCTCGCCGGGTGTTTGACTTGTATGAGCGCCCCCGGTCAGCGCTAGTGCATGCTTGGTATGAGCTTTCGAAGCTCTCAAAATCCTCTTGTTTCACCTTTTCGCGAACCTTGCTAACATGGCAGACTGAACTCCTTTTACGAGGTGTGACCCATCATTGGCTTTCGAGCTTACCCCATATTCGTCGGATTCAGTGAGCGTCCGGATTACGCCATAGCACTTGAAGCCGAATAATGCATTCCTTCATGGCTTCCTAAACTAGTTCTCTCGGCATAGTTTTGTGCACCAGCTTGGAAGGGCATGGAGTTGTACATCACCTCGCGGCGGGTTGTCTCCCATGATGCGAAGAAGTCAGGCACTGCAGTATGCGTGCCATCCTGCCCGCTCAGAAAGTGGCACAGAAAGGGAGCGGTAGCGGATACCCTGGTACAGGTTTCCGACCGCGATAGATTACTTAATCGTTGCCGAAACGAAACTAGAAATCTGTGGGCTGAAAAATAATGTTCGCTCAGAGATAAAGTTAATTGGGAGGCAGAGAACGCCAGGTTGCAAAGTGCAGGTTTCGGTCTCTGCTGAAATGTTTCAAATGTATTCCACATATCCCTCAGGAAAATATAGCAGTTAGGCTGCTGATCTCGTGATTATCTAATGGCACCAGTACGTGCTTGCAGTTTTCGTGTGCTTGTACAGACCCCCATTACATTTACCAATGTGAAGCGGGAAGGCCAGCGTTAGAACGGCCTGTTTTCAAGTTCGACGTTGTGAATTGATGAGGAAGCACATTCAAATACCCGAACACTAGTCACTTCCGACTAGTTTGATGGCCTGAATTTGATAGAATTCCTTCTATATCTAGCACAGGATTTGCTTTGCCCATCAACTTTCCTTTGCAAGTCTACACATTCAGCGAGGTCATGTTAGAGTGTTCCAGTCACTTGAGAAAGTGGTAGACGCAGGATTTCTTCATTCAAAGTCGGCCGAGCTGCGCACCGAAAAGATTCTTCCATGGTAGAAAATTATGGGGAACATTCTCTTTGTCCCTTTAGCTATTTATTTAGCTTCATTGATCTTCTCTCTATTGATCGTGGTCTGTTCGGCGGGAATCGGTGGAACGTAGGCTTTGAATTTATCCGTTCCTAGAACATCTACAACTTATCTTTCCCCTTCCTCAAATCAAGTATTCGCTAGAGCGAGCATACAAGAATTGACATCGACTAACCACCTACACTACACCCTCGCTAACTTCACTTAGCTTCGACACTGCGAAGTGGGTTTGGCGTTGCTGTTTTGTTTTAAAGATGGAACTACATCGATAAATGATATCAAGTTTTAAGCTGTGTCACACACGCAATCGCGGCTGGGTTTTACATCCATGCTTCATCTGGAATGTTGGAAAAACCTGAGCGGTCTCATTTAGACAACAAGGAACCCACCCTACCAGACTTGGTGAGAACAATCTCGTGTCATCAAGACAAATCCTGTCTCATAGTCCTTTGATTTGAAGCTCGGTGAGCGATGCAGCGTTGTTGCGTGTCCAGCTATTGCTTCAGTGTGACCAACACTGTGGCTTCCAAATTTCACATTAGGAAAACATAGGAAAGAGAAACCATATCTGCGTAGAAAAACCGCCAAATTGTAGAATGTCTACAAACAACTGTGTTGAACCTCATTTACTGAAGGAGTGCAGTATATCCCAAATGGCAGACTGCAGGATGCTATGAGGATGGACGAGAGGAACAACATTGCGAAGACGTTTAAAACGAAGCAGAAAGGAAATGATTGCGATGATTCTGAGCTTTAACTGAAATCTTTATCTCAAATACAAGTTGTACACACCTCTGACCAAAGGGGTCCTAACATTGCCATGTGTGAAGTGAACGGATCCGCAGTAGGTCACATCATTGGTTGGGGATTTTAGTCGACTTCATACGAATCGCCCCCCCCCCTTTTCGGGAGTTGGTACGACCCCCCCCCCCACCCCTCTGTCCTTCCTCATCCACTAGAGCTGTCGAACGGGGGGGGGCATATAGTACGTGAAACAGGAAAATCACCAATAGTCAACCGCCACTACCACACATGCCAAGACGTAAATACAACCCCCTCCCAAAAATGATCTAATACGACCCCCTCCCTTTACAGCGTCCATGAAGCGAGAAAAATCAACTATCAAAATAAGTTTTTCTCAGCCCAAATACGACCCTCCTATTGAGGATTCCCAAACAACGATGTGCCCTGATCCGCAAGCAGCAGGGTAATACACCACACATGAAAGAGGAAAATCACAATAAGCCAACCATCACTCCCAACCACTCCTAGAAGGCCAAACAGTAAATACGACCCCCCCCCCTAATCCCAACAATGAGCAACTACGACCCCCTGTTACAACGTCCGTGAAGCGAAAGTAATGAACTATCAGAATAAACTTTCTGAGTCAAATACGACCCCTCTCTAGTGGCGGTCAAATACGATTCCCTGTTGGGGAGTCCCCAACAACGATGTGCCCTGCCGCTAGAAGGCACTTTCCCCATAATTCCCTAAAACGTAATACGCCTAGCAGGACGAAATTCCGCGACCCAGTGTAGGCGCGTTGTAGCGCCTTTCCCAGGGAGATACCCTTATAAGGCCCTTCCAAGACGCAACATACCTACCCGAAGGCTCACCGTCCCCGCCCGCCTACAAATGGACGGCCGTACCTGATGCTCGTGTTGCTTCATTTGCGAAGTAAAATATGGAACGAAGGGATCAGTATGAAGTGGCTGCAGTGCTGCATGGATATATGAGTACATAGGTGTGGCCATACCTACCGTAGCGGTTACTGACAGGATGCCCACGGGAAACTCGTCTGAAAGTGCCTTGCTTTACTTCGTAAGTTTTCGACTGTTTCACTTCGTTTTTTCGCCGTTACTATACAGGGTCCTGCTAGCACCTCAGCTCAGGTACTAAATTGTCGTGCCAACTGTCTTTGGTGCTGGAACCGCGTTGATGGCTGGCAATATCTCGATAGTATGGGACTCAGTCCGCGCTGCCGCGCGGTTAGGCACATATCTAACCGTGGCAAGACTCGCTGCTTGTCTGCTTCCTTTCACATCTAATCGTCTTCTACATTTGACTGCATGCTCGCTGAACGATTTTGACATTGACGCAGGTGATGAACCTCGCAGATAGCAGGGACGAACTCCCACGGCTCCCGAGCACCCAGATACCGTTACCCTTCAGCCCCTTTTCGTGAGCTCTCAAGTGATCAAAGTGAGTTACCTGCTTTGCCTTAGAACACCCGTTATGCGGCCGTTATTCGTGCTTGCAAAAAAGCACTTTGTTACATAGAAAATGATATTCAATGTTACCGTTCTTGTTTGGTAGGGAAGCGATTTGGCTCGCAAAATGTTTGTGAAAGGGACTGGACAACACCAGCGGAGGGTTAGTCGTTTCGCAGCCTTAATACGGAGCCCAGTGTGTGTTTGCTCAAAATTCTGTGGCCAGAATATTGGAAACTTTTTAGCGTTATCACTTGCTCATTTGCTTACCTCTTAGGCTCTAAACAAACATGGAGAGAATTGATTCTATTGAATCACTTTTAAATTCATAGGTAGCAAAATAGGCTTGCTTCCCCCGTATCCACGAATTTGTGTGGAACTTAATGTATGGTGGCATCTGCATTTGATGATAAACTCATGATTGCAGGAATTGCCTTTACAACTGCAGTGGAAAACTGGTGTCGTCCACTTTATGATGGAGAGAGCTATCAGATAGCGCCCGTTTCGTCTACGACAGATCCACTGATCAACATAGCTGTTGATTTATGGAAGAGTACAACAAGTAGCCAACATCGCCATAGCGAAAGATGGTCGAAACAAACAGAAACTGGCTTACGAATAGCATAACGTGAAAACTGCCCTTCAATCTCATATAATCCTCTGCGTCATATTATCAATGTACAACTTGCGCTTCAATGATGTCGGAATAAAGAAACTTTCGTGGAATGTCTTGAAACCAACGGTCAAATATTCTCGACGAATCATATCTATTATGCAAAAACACGGTGCAAAGGGCAGAAAAACTACAGGCATAGCCATAGATCGAAATCTACGTGGTGAATTTCATGGGAGTTTCTAATCAGACACTTGGTAATGTTCAAGTGGGACCATGATATCAAAAGGTATATTTGATCAAACATCATCACTTCTTCCACCTCATGCAATCCTTTGCGTAATATTAACATCCCTTCTGAAACTGTTTCTCGTGGACCGTGATGAGCTACATAAACCACTCAGGATCGTATTAGCTTAGAATACTTGATTTGTCACGTTCATGACCACACGGAGAACTGCCTGATCAGTACGTCCCCCACTCCAGAAAAAAGTGCACTCGGACTGTCGAGGTATTTACCCTATCTTTTTGCCGCATCGCGTTCCTTAAGCACGGAACGTTTATGCTTCACTAGAGCTCTCCTGAATTTCTGGAAAAAGAGCATGTAAACGACTTTCTGAATAGCATGAAGCGAGATTCGCTGTAGCATGGTTCATAAAAATAAAGCCTAGCGGCACTGAAAACTGAAGTTCTTCTCTTTTCTGATTTCTATATTCAATTCACTGGTTATAACATTGATATTGTTGGGCTACGATTGCAAAAACGCACTCGTTACGGATAGTGACCAAAATAACATGGAAAATAATGGGAGAGAATGGGAGTTTCCAGTCTTTTGATGAACTCAGCTTTGATCAGACTCCCATTCCCTCCTTTTATTCTCTGTATTCAAGAGTGCAGAGACACACGGATTAGGAAACTATGTAGAAGATTGTCGCCTTTCCAGAAGTACAATATTCATGTTCGAGGTCTACACTATCAAAAACTTGCCCGTCGTAGTTTTGGCATGGGGGTGGTTTGCTGCAGCCACAACGTCCCTCCACCGATTCATCCACATTCCCAACACACCCTCTGTGGCGAATATGAGTTGAAGCGCGGAGTTGCTGATCGGTCCCTTCATTGAAGACACCACATGCTCAGTTTCCATACAGAATCCCAGTGACATTTATAGAAATGTGGATATATGAACTTTGATCCAAGGATGGACCAAACAGCTGTCTGAGCAGCCGATGAATTCATCATTTTGTTTAAACAAACGTAACTTACACTTACAGCCACGTTGCACTTTTTTTAAACTGATTCAATTAGTCATCAGTCTCCAAACTCAACGAAGAGCTCCGTGGTCAGGCACGGAAGCGAGTACAGCGCTTGTCTATCGTCAGGGTACAGCATGGAGATGTGCGAAATGTCAGTGTGAGTTCGACCCCCCTTCGAATGGTGCCCCGTCACGACCTCCCCCCTCGGTTACTTCGCCGACGACGAGCGATGAGTATGTATTCGGCGGAAAAGTTGTCGGGGGAAGGATATACATCACGGGCGTACAGAATGCCTATAGTGCATATAAAACAAAAAATTACTACGACCTCCCTTTTCCACAAGAACTATAAAATAAATTCGTCTCACAAATACGACCCCCCTTCCTAGAGCAAAAGTACGACCCCCTCCCATGGGTTTGACGCAACGATGCTGTACCTGTCTATCGTTGTCAGCTTCTGTCAATTATTGCATCTGCACATACGACGCGCCTCGCCTATGGCAAGTCACACACAACACCACGGTCGCAGACTGCGGTACCCGTCCTAGCCTGATAAGAAAGGTACGCCGAGTCTGCTCCAGGGTTTTGCAGAAGTTGGGATGGCACAACATGAGCGCGGCGACGGTTCCTCTTTCATTGGCAATTTTTTTAATTTATTGTGCCGACGAGGTTCTTAGATTGAAAGACCTTATTGAAATCGGCGTAACGTTCCTATAGGATCGTCGCCTTTAGAAGCTTGAGCCTAGTTCAAAATTAAGGTCTTCCACGCGCTACAACGCCGAACGCCTCGACACACTAGCTTTTTTGACGGATTTTCAAGAAAATTAAGAACAAAAAAATTTGGATGGCCACGTGCTGCAGTGGGACAGAAAACATCTCAGCGCCCTTGAAGTTTAATGCCGACAGGGAGGAACAAAAGCATTGAGAAATTTTGGAAAGCCATTGAGGACCAGAACTTCAGCAAACCTGCTTTTTAGAAATTAGAGCTCGATGAAGTGGGTAGACGTGTAGCTGATTACCCGCAGCTTTTCCCTGGCTAACTGTGCATTCTACTAACGTGCTTCGCCTACTAGTGGGAAGCCCTGCAATTGTTCCAATATGACAGGCCACCGTCAACCCGCAAGCGTATATCTCACCGTTGTTAGGGTTAACATGCCTAATAAGGTAACTCTGATTATTTAGTTTCGTATTACTCAATACTCAACTTAGTTTCTGAACCACTGGCATTTAGCGGACGCTACTGGCCTAAACAAGGTTCTGAACGCATAATACATAACTGCTGGAGCTTTCACAAAAAAGGCTTTGAAGAAGTTTACGGCACCATCAAAGTGAAGAACTCGTAGAGCAATTGATAAAAACCTCATGGATCTCTTATTTATATTGAAAGTAGGCTTTAATGATCTTGGCGAACGGTGAAACTTAGTTGGGTGACCTGACCGGTAGACTTGCTACGCGGCCCCCATTAGGATGTGGTTCGTCTAGTAGAACAAAAATATCTAGTTGATTTTTTCAAGTAGAACGAAAGTTCCAGTACTAGGAAGTCAAGTCTCTAGTCTTTTAGTGGAGACTGAACCGCGCTGACTTCAGTACCATTGCAAGTTTTCAAAAGAAACGAAGCTGAAATTTCTGAATCATATAGATACCCTCTTCAGCTTACAACCGGCGATGAACTCCATTTCAGTTTTGATGATTCTGAACATATTAATTTTTCTACAGCAACTTTTCAGTTCTACCTTTCAATTGATGGATGTGCATTTCAGTATGAATGGCGCACTTATGAACAGTTTACAGCGGATTCAGGTCGAGCTGCTTCCAGCGGCAGCCGTCCATTTTCCAAAGCACGGAAGTTGCAGCTGTTTCTCGCGGGAGGCTTGCACTACAACGAGCATCTGGAAGCGATTCCCAGTTCTATTGCTTTTATATATCCCTGAGGTTCGTAAATTACCTCAGCTTTTGAAGGTTTTCAGTCCGGATTTGTACTGGTTTATCACCTATTTCTTCAATCTATTTGATTAACTGATATACACATTTTTATAGCAACTTTTTAACGCCTTAACAATCTGAGCACTTTTATCTTGTTGTGTTCTCAAAATGAGCTCGGGCTAAGTCTTGGTGACGCTTCTCCAACATTTCTGCAACGGATCAGGTCAAGCTGCTTCCGAGCCTAATTAGCTTGAGAAGTCATTTGGTCCTTCGTGGAATTAAGTACTAATTTTATTTATCACTATGTTGTTTGCTGAGTTCAAGTAAAAGTAATTCACAGGACACATCAGCTGTGAAGGCTTTTTTGACTCGAGGGTATTTTTATAAAATCTATTTATTTGTTCATCCACATCGCTCTAAAATGATCATCTCTAACCAGCAGTTCATCGATATCTTATCTCATTCCTATTTTGCATTGTAGGAATCAGGTTGGACGGAGCGAATTGCGAAGCTTTCAGCAAATTACTCTAGGAAAAATCGAAACGCAATTCTGAAGGGTTTTGCCCCTGATCACCGGAAAATGCTCACTGAAAGCATTTTGTGGACAGGTGTGATACCTGCGACGACGGCTCTGTGGAAGCTTTCAGAGTTTAAAATCCTCGAATGGTCGAGGTTGCTTTCGAGCTGTTCTACATTAGTTCGTGTAGGGCTACTTCGTTCAAGGAAACTATTGTTCTCAACGAGAGTCCCGTTGCTACCTGCGCTTGGAAGCTAGAGAAATTTTATTCGAAGTTATGCAGCGTACTAGTTGCTCACTAGCCTGGAATGAAGACCGTATACTCAACGCCCTGGAGATAAAGCCGATCGTAAGTTGTTCCAGTAAGGTGGCAACACCTCTGCACCTGAGTGACAACTATGCTGCCCGTGATCTCTGTTCTTCGAAAAAGCTGAGGTGGATGCCAAATGAGTAGCGCCACTCTGCCAACGGAGAAGAGTAACTGATTATTTTCTGTTTCTTCGAATGGCTGGAAGATTTTCCAGCAGATGTTGGGTTGGTGATGAAAGCTGGGTCCCTTGATGATCAGCACATAACTTGACATGATCTCTTCAGGAGAACAGTCGCCTGCTTAGCCAAAAACAAATGGGCATGGAAGACCGTTTCACTGTATTATCGGGTGGTGAGCGATGCGGTTGCAATGTGGCAAAGCAGTGACAGCCATAGTCTACTACAATGAACTTTCACGACCTCATTCAGTCCTGAAATTTTTTTCTCGTCGACAATGAGAAGACCGCAAGCGCATATGATTCTAAAAAATTATAGGTCTTGGATGGGAAATACATACGGCTGCTCCCTGTTTACTCATCGGACCTACTCAGCTCTGAATACCACTATTCGGGTTCGTTGTTGTTTGAAAAGGAAAAAGCTTCAATCATCAAGTGCATCGGACCTACTCATCTCTGAATACCACCTATTCGGGATCCTTGTTGTTTGAGAAGGAAAAAGCTTCAATCATCAAGTGGTTAACACGTGATTGAGATTGATGACCTCTACCCAGCGTACTGCTGCACCCCCAGAAGAGCGGAATCGAGAACTGCCCCAAAGATGGGCGTTTGCCCCCCATTAATTATTGCGATTACAAGGAAATTTATCCGGACTTCAGTTCGAAGTGTCGCACAGCTTTTTGTTCAGGCTACACTCAGTCTGAGGTTTACCACCGTAATCCTCTTTCTTCAATCTGATGTTATGTGAGTTATGAGTTGGAATCTGGGATTCATTTTTTGCATTCAGGAATGAGTGACTCAAACGCTTGGGATATGATAGCGGAGGCGCCGTCCGAAATGAGGTCGTCTTCATCTCGAGAGTCACGCGTCGAACTTGCTGAAGCACAGGTAAATTTTGAAGGCTTCGAACCCCTACTTTTACCATGTTTTTGGGTTCAACTAATCATAAACCATACCACCTCATCCTATACCATGCGATTAGTGAACTGGTATGGGATGGATGGTATCGATGTTCAATTTTTTTCAATTTTCATTTCTACATGCGCTCTTCATTTTGGGGCAATTGATTTTTCTAGCAATTGATCAAAATAGACGACACTGAGCTACAGGCGCTCGGCCTAGCCAAAGAAGATATCGCCGAGGAAGCAGAACGACAACGAGCCGATCGAAAACGAAGAAGCAAGTACGTAGACATGTGATATTCTTCTTTTGCTTTTTTTACTTATTTTCCTCTTGACTTTATTTCAAAAAGCTTTAAAACTATTGAGAGCGAACCTTTGATCAATGAGCCTCTGAATTTATGTGACTAATGAAAAGGTGGATTTGCAAGCATCAGTCAAGCAGGTTTCCTGCTACACGCGACATCGGTTCATATGTGCAGGTTTCAATAGAGAAGAGGGCAGTAGAAACGTTTGGGGAAAAGCATCCATTGCTCGCTTTTCCGTGGAGTACGATGTTTCTGCGGAGTCCGTAGCGAGCGAAATTCATTACAAATCAGTCCAGTATAGAAGAAGCTTCACCTGACTTTTGACTTACATTCTTCTAGACAAGACAAGGAACATATGGACTGCTTCGTGTTTTTTCGGAGTTGCCTAAATACCAGTAACAGGGCACATCATTGGTTGGGGATTTTAGTCGACTTTATTCGACCCCTTCTTCGGGAGTTGGTACGACCCGCACCCTCCCCTCCCCCTCCCCAGCTCTCTGTCCTTCCTCATCGAATCGAGCCGTCGAGCGGGTGGCGGGGCGGGGGAGAGGGGGGGAGCTGGGAGGGGGGGGGGGCGTAAATAGCACATGTAAACAGGAAAAGCCGCGAGACAATACGTCACCCCCTCTACAATCAGATTCCCCCCAGCTTCCTGCCCCTTTTTTCCAAAATTTCCCTACTTCTTCCCAAAAATTTGCTGGTTGGGCGGGGGGGGGGAGGAGGTGTATACAGCCAGTGTGAAACGGGAAAATCATCAAAAGTAAACCGCCATTCCCACAACACCAAAACGCAAGTACGACCGTCCTCTCAAAAATTATCAAATACGACCCCCCTCCCTTTACAGCGTCCATGAAGCGAGAAAAATCAACTATCAAAATAACTTTCTCTCAGCCCAAATACGACCCCCCTCCTGGCGACCAAATACGACCCCCCCCCCTATTGGGGATTCCCCAACAACGATGTGCCCTGACCAACAAGTGTCATTACGATCTGAAAATAAGTTAAAACTGTGGTATGCTGTATAGTGGAGCTCATTGAACCCTTGCTTGAGAGGTTTAGTTCCACAAAAGGTCACATATGAAGGAAGTTATGCCTCATCATAAAAGTCGGCAGTTGGGTGGCTGTGAACTTCAACGAGGACGTCACAACAGGGTGTTTCTCCGAAAAGGAGATGCTTATGGCTCAAGGCTAAACGGCTTAAGCTGAGTAATGAACGCCGAACCCAGTGCTTAACTACCCTGCTTTTTCATGCTACAGAAACTCTACCCTCGAGATGGGTATTCCAAAGGGGTCCTTTTGGAGTTTCTGGCTCGTTTCGCAACATAATGCGACTAGCGTGCTCCAGTGCAACCGCACAGAGGGTTTTCTACGCTATCGCGCAATTTCGAAAGAGTGTTCAACTATCCGATTCGAAATTATTACTTTTTTTTGCCTCTTTCGCTTTTTTTTAGGGGGGGGGAGAGAGGCTGTATCGAGACATGATTCTGGAGGGTCTCAGAGAGGTCCACAGCAGACACTTCTTACTACTCAATGGAGTGCCCTAACGAGCACTCCGAACATCTCAAATTACTCACTAGCGCAAATGCGGTAACGTGGATCATTTGCAATGAAGTCCGGAGACATTCCAGTCCCTTACCTTTCCCATTTCATTTCACCCTGCTCTTCTTTCCCAAGGGACATGAAACAATTACTTATGAACTCATTCTTACCCACGCCCACAGCATGAGAGAACAAATCTCTGAGGATTCTGAGATGAGTTTTCTAAGGAGATGAAACATTTCCTTCATGGAGAGGACACCTAACGCAGCGAAGAGATTAGACCACTTTCACGTCTCTTATTGTTAGCACTAAAATATTGCCTAAGCCTTCCTATGTTCGGATTTCCTTATTTTATTAGGTTGTCCAGAAAGTTCTCAGCGTTTTGGGTGTTTCACTTTAAACGATCGTAAATCTTTTAATACTCATCGGATTTAATCGAAATAGGCACCATTCGAATCAGCACACTTTTGCCAATGTGATAGCAGTCGAGAAATCTCAAAGTGAAAAAATGGGTAGTCGAGAGTTCACGAAATCCACGAAGGCTTTTTTGCCTGGTCCAGATTGATGAAGTATTTTCCAGCAAGGGAGTTCTGAAAATGCTAGAAAAGGTGATAGTCGGTTGGCGAAAGGTCTGAAGCATATGGCGGTTGAGGTGGAACCAATCCCCAATTTGTTCAATTTATGGATAGTGATTGAAACGTGTGGGCGGGCGTTGTCATGCAAAGGGATCGGACCCTTTCTTTTGATAAGTGTTGGCTGCATCTGACAAAATTTTCGGTACAATTCGTTGATTTCTTCACAGCAGGGTTCTGCTGTGATGGTCTGGCCTGGTGATAAAATGTTATAGTGGATCACACCAACCGGTGACCACCAAGCCGTGACCAGAATCTTTTTTTCGTGAGGGTTCGGCTTTGAAAATTACCTCGGTGGTTCGTCGAAATCCAACCACTGTCCGGAACGTCTCCTGTTATCATACATGACCCATTTTTCATCACAGGTGACAATTCGGTATAAAAACAGGTCGTTCCTGCTGCGCAAAGCAATGCAGAAGGAACCTCGAGACGTGCCGATTCCTGTCGGTCACTCCGGTTGTGGGGCACACAATTGTCGAGTTTTTTCACCTTCCCAATGCGTTCCAGACCATCTGCAACATGGATTTGCCAAGTCCTAGCTCTTCTGCTATCTCTCGAACTGTTTGGGATGGGTCAGCCTCCAAAATCCCCCCAAAATCCTCGTCAGATATTGCTTTAGGTCGACCGCTATGAGGTTCATCTTCAAGGCTGAAATCTCCAGAACGAAATTTGTTGAACCATTGCCGCACAGTGCTTTCTCTAGCACTTTTGGGCCCCTACACCTGGTTAATTTGTTGAGCTGTTTTGATTGCGGATTGCCCCAGTTTATAGTCGAAGAAAAAAATCGTCCGAAGTGCTCTTTTTACATGCTTGAAAAAAATCTTGAAAAAAGGGGGTTTGTCAAGCAATGGTGAAACGGCAATCATACCATCAGATAGCGCAAGAAATTCTCTACAGGATATGCTACTGAGAAGCAAGGCAGATTGAGTTTTTAATCAGCAGTGAATGTACAAAAAATAGGTGCACAAAACGCTGAGAACTTTCCGGACAACCTAATAGTAGCGCCGTCTGGAGGATGAGAGCAACAGTATACTATGAGTATCAACTGACTACCGCTGAGTCATTCTGTAGGCCGAGTACGTGCTCGAACTCCTCCGCGATTTCAAATATCAATCGGATTTGTCATCATCTATAACAAACGCTGAGCGCTTTTGGCAGCAAGCCAAAACGTGAGCCCTACGATCGAGGTTTGGGTTCTGGCGATGGCCATGGTCTTCGGCCCATAATTCAGCACTCTTGCGGAAGCCCTTTCCCTTATTTTCTCTGATTTCGAATGAAAACATGTATCAAACCGCTCACATTCAGATCACCGGCTCTCGAGTCGCTTCGCAGAGCGTCCATTCATGTGCTGCAAAAACTGGGAGCAATCACTAAGAAACGCGAGCCGGCACTGCTGCTCTTCAAAGAGACTGAAATCGATCTCATTCCATTAGAAGCATGCTGCAAGAGGTAAGCTCAAAATGATGTTCACTTGTAGAGATTCTGCATATAAAAGTGTCGCATACAAGGTTGACGAGAAATTTTGGCCCTATTCAAACACTCGCCCAAAATCTCAAAAGGCGTAACGGATAAGGTGAGCTACAGAACCCAAAATAAACTAATTTTGCTAGTGTCGCGCACTGTTCACTACTAATTCCTTTCCCAATGTATGGACAAAAAATCCGCTCAGGAGCGTCGCACCTGTGCCCTCTAATCGTTTCTTATAACAATATGGCTCGGGCATGAGATCTGCCGAGGTCAAGGTAAAAGTCGTTCAAAGACCGTGCTCCCAGTTAGTGGGCTTGTCCGACAGCAATGCTTTGAACAGGAGTCTGCAGCCTTAAGACCAGGTGTCAGTGCCCATGACCCAATTTGTAGGGGCTGTGGCTTGTGAAACTATCGTTGTCCGAAACACATAGGGGGTCGTACTGTTTTATTTAGAGGGCGGCGTATGGGAGTTGGGAGAGCTGGGGGGTCATGTGTGCTTTCGAGAGAAATTTGCCGCGTTGGGGAAAAAATTTTGTTGGCTCCTCTTTCCGTGATTTTCTTCTTTACTATATACTGTACTACTAGTGTACTATATACTGCCTCCCTCCCCCGCCTGAAGGAAAATTTCTACGTGGAAAACTAGAAAATATGGGAAAGTGGTAGATGGGTGCTGAGGAAAAGGGGGAGGTCGTACCAATACTCTCCCTCGAGAGAGGGGGGGGGTCGTACTGACACCTACTTCACCATCACGATGCTGTACCCTGATTGCCGCTGCATGGCTCACCCTGAGCTCTCGTACAGGCCAGACATTGCCTTTCCGTGGACCAGAAGCCGCCACCCAAGTCGACGTGAATATCGGGTTGGCACCCTACTTTTCTTGCACTAGCTTGCACTGCGATGCGATGGCACGCGATTCGCCAAATGCTGACAAGGACCTTTCAAAGACAAGCAATCGTGGATGTATTGTTGCCTTCGCTACAGACGCTAAGATGTGTCAGGAAAGCAGTGTTTGGCGCAGCACCAGCTCGCCAGCCCGTTCACTACCTATTTTTGAAGCGGGCAAGCTGCGATTGGTGTAGGAGGGCTGGTGCCGCGCCAAACCCGCTATTCTCGTGATATCCCGGCTCTGAAGCGAAAACGACTACATTTGTTCCCAATTTTTTCTCGCAAAAAACGCTTAATCTCAGAAATATGTCAAAGTGTTCCTGCCACTGCCACCCTAAAATAATAAGACAGAAATCAGTGTTGCCACTATGTAATGCCACAAAACTCGAATTACAAGATTTTCGTGTGTCTTCAAAAGAAATACACGTTGAACTTCTCCAGTTGTTTCGTAAAAAAAGAGCCTTGTTCTAAATGAAGGTTGGAAACATTTTTTTTCAGGCCAAGAGAATTTTTCCAAGAACCAAAACCGTTCTCATTCCGAGATCTAGGGAGAGTTTTGCTACCTCCGACGGAATCGCGACAAGAGAAATGGTTACTTCATTTTTTCACTTTTCAAGTTTATTTTAATGCTTGACGCTCACCCCATCATTCTGTTTCAACACCTTATTATTCTATTTTTTTTACTGAGAGGGTACTGACCACACTATTAGTAGTAGGTTGTTGCATAAGTTTTTTTCCCCTGATTTGATCTTTCCGTATTTCGTTTGCATAGTATTGCATTGGTATTCCGTCATCACGTGTGTGTGACGTGTACATGATACTCTTTCACTACACTAGCTATCACTCACCCATCCTGCATTTGCAGGCTACAATGCCTCACGACCAGTGCAAAACCATGTCACAGTGGTGACTTGCGGCATTACGGCATTCTTCGGGTCCATGTCCCCCGCCCTTCTGGGACGATGGAATAGACAAGCTGCCTGGGCGTTGGCGTCGAGTAGTGGATAGTGATTGTGTATACCTCTAATCTTCGGGCTGGTTCGCTATTGAGATATTTACAAAAAATACGGGGAAAAGAACTTCTGCAACAACCTAATACTGGTGAAGTGAGAACTTACATTAACATGTCGACGACGCGGCAAAAGCAACATTGCGAGAGGCGCCAGGCGAGGCGTTCCAACCGTGATCTGAGCGCTTCGGCATGAGAGTGTATTGTATGTCGAGTCAGCCAGCTAAGAAGTACCTGAAATCCTTGGTGCGCGGTGGGGGGTTGCTGCCTACTTCATTCGAGCGTGGCGGTGGCTGCACTTTCAATGAGATCAAGATGACGCCTGACTGGATTAAAATATTGCCCGAATAACCCATACTTCACTATTTTTACATAAAGTACGCCGCCTCCTCTATCGCGTATCAGGAGTGGATTGTACAGATTTGTTCGCTGTGGATGATGCGTCATGACAAAGACCGGGTTCGGCATGACGCAATTTGTTCCCCACCTATTTTTAAAGTAAGCAAGCGGCAATGATTGTTAGGGTAAAAACTGGCGCCGCGCCAAACCTGGGTTCCAGCTTCGGCAGCGAACAAGCCTGTAGATGCAGCACCCACATCGTGACTCTTACACTGATAAGCGAACATTATATAACGAACTTTGTTGTTAGTGCACTGAAAAATCTTCCTGGGGCCCTTTGCTAGTCCTTAGCAATGAGAAAACTCCCAAACGTTCGCGAAGCTACCCATCTGAATTTGTACGGGCCAGTGATTATCTGTAAGCACGTTTACGACTAATACGTCCGTACGTAGCGAGGCCCATGCAATACGGTCACAGGGGTTCACTGGTCAAACAAGGGAAGGATACTAACTCGCCATGGTCATGCAGGATGAGATGTACATTCCTAGAAAGGTCTTTGGACGCTATCAGATCTGGCAGTATCAGGTCTGGTTCCACATTTGCTAAACGATTCTAGAAGAGGACTTACGAACCTTTTTTCCTGTCCATCGAACCACAGCGTCTGTGTCACGAGGGTTTCACAGGCGCAAAGTATGGGCAGGAGGCGCACCGCAATGGTTAAGCACAGTAGGAACAAAGGTCCGTGACTTCTTTCCCAGAATCGCTTAGCGGATTTGGATGTCCGATCTGATATCAGCGTTCGAAGGCGCTTCTCACAGTATACATCTCATCCTGAATGGTCATTGCAAGTTGGTATCCTTCCCTTGTAAGCAAAGCGGCTAGGGCGAACTTCTTCTATTTCACAGGTTTCAGGAGTTTCTCACCAAGGTGAGGAAGCTAGTGATACTAGTGAACTGGCAATCTACTCCCCTCATCCAAACTCTACGTTATTTTCATCAGTACCATATTTCATATTCCTATTCGTATTCTTCAACAATAGAGTGCAAATATTAGTTGCTGCTTCCTCTTGAAACTTTTTGCTGTTTTATTTTGCTAGTGATAGTGATTCTTGTAGCTAAGAGGTTTTATTTCGAAATGAAGAATGACGGTATGAGGGCTTCTCATTTCAGCGCCTACCTTTTTCGAGGCGCCTCTTTCAGTGATGAGGAGCAACTGCAACGGGAAGCAGTTAGTGAGGTAAACAGCATTTCTTACATTTAGGTGAAAGTTTGTGTTGCTGAAGAGCAACGGCTTCAAAATTCCAATTGTGAATAGGATTTCAGCAGCACAGGCTGCACATTTCGTATAATTCTATAGTACGTATAATTACTATTATTATTACTGAAGAGTCAGCTCCTAGGTAGCCCGGCTACCCGAATATGATCCGTTCTGTCCTGTTCATGGCAGTCGTCGACGGTTTGCTCGCCGTCAGCATCTCGTCACCATGCAGCACCTGATGACTAGTGTAGACCATGACGACATACCAGAAAGCACCGGATATCTTTACCAGTCAGTTACCAACGTCGGCTGGCTTGCCTGGCATTGCGTTCAAGGTTATTAACTTGCATACTTGAAATTCAGTCAAGATTTCTTGGCGAAGATCATTCGGAAGAAGAAGCGTGCAATGCTGAGTGGCAATGAGAAAATCAAAGTTGCGAAGACTATGCAGAAGATCAAGGTCAGTAGGCTCCTTTTCGATCCTAGTTATTTTTGATATATAGGTTGAATATGTACAAATAAAGTTGGTAGGGGATCTCTTACCTGAAGGCAATAAGCGATTGCAATTCGTGGGAGTGGGGCTCGGAAGCAAAAGAGCTGCGTAAATGAAGTCTCCAGTCAAAAAAAGAATCGTTGCCTGTGCTCCAGTTAGACCGCCCTCTTATAGATGGTTCCAAAGACAAACTGTAAACCCAGCTACGTGTATCCTTGCCATAAGCGAGTGGAATGGGTTCGCAGCTGCAGCAGCGTGCCACTTTCTCCAGTCAAAGGTGCACTGGAGGGCTGGATGGTAATCTCGGGTGCCGTTACTTTATAACCCGCACACTGCATGGGACACCTTTGGGATGAGTCCAGCTTTAGCGGGGTGCACCAGCTAGGAATGTCAGTTGTCCCTTTACCTGGCATGGGATGTGTTTTCAGGTCTACATGTCATGTTTAATGAACCCTCTGATGAACCTCATTCCGAGTCCCCACAGGGTGGATTTCCTTAGTATAACCTGAGTTTGAAACTTCACAGGAATCAGACGGGAATAGCCCCATAACAACGAAGCTTAGAATGTGGGCCTGAAATCACGTCCTCGATAGAAGGTTTGGTTGTCCCTTTACAACTGGCATCTGATGATTAGGAAATAACTGATCCCTTGATTAAGGCCAATCTTCTCGTCATATCGGTGGCGTTCTTGTTCCTTTTCTCGGCTTTCAACGGTCTCTCAAATCTACAAACTTCAGTGAATAATGATCTTGGAGCGGATAGCCTTGCGTGAGTTCACTTTTATTGGTCTCGGCACAAGGCCGCTCAATCTACTCCTTTGTTGAAATCGGTGCTATCTTGTGGCAACGAATCTAAATAATAGATAATAAGGTGGTGCAGAGAGTGGCAGGAATGAAAGAAAAGTTCTGGGAGTGCAGGAAGACTGTAGAAGATCAAACCGTTTGACAACAGTTTCATCATTCCAAGTTGGTTCATGGGCGAAAGTAAGGTTCGTATTGGAGTGTGAAAAGGACGTCCCGGATATCGCTGCGAGAATGGAGCCAGTTGCGTATTCCCCTGCCGAGCTTCCCTTTTGGACCAGCGCCGCTGCCTCTCTTCAGTCTCGACTCGCAGCCGTTGCCGCGCTAGCAGCTACATATGTCAAACCCCTTTACGCACTCAGGTGTAGGGTGCAAAAGAATCATCGTGATGTCACAGAAGCAATGCATAAGAAGAAGGCACAAGAGAAGATCACGGCATTATTAAGCTATCGCAGACATTCAAAACATACGAATAATAGATCAGGACTGAATAAGGAGAACTGTACACCATTTCTTTCCTATGAATTACTTTGGTACTGTCTCATTCAGCCTCTAGAGAATATAAACATACACGTACCTATTTCAGCGTACTTTACTTGTCCTTGGCTGTTTCCTCTTTGTTTGTGCCCACCTATATGATTAATCGGCTTGGCTGTAAACTCACTCTGATCGTTGCTATGAGCAGCCATGTGTTTTATATGGCTGTTAACATTCGTCCAAGGTGAGGTGATTGTTTTTTTCAGAATTGGATGAGTCACAGGTAGGTGGCAGCCTGCCCTTAATCCATCCGCACTGCAACGTTAAACCGCAGTCATCAAACAATAATATCTAGTTTTTACTTTGGATAATTCAGATTTTTGGATGGACCACGAGCACTTCTGCCGCTGCGCATTACTACCAAAAAAACCCCATTCCGCCAATTCATAAAGAATATTCCCATACCTTTGCGACTCGCACTCGAGATTAACTACTCGAGCATCATTCTGAATGATTAGCTGATGCGTAATAATGTCACGCTTCGGGCAGGCTTTGACGTCACAGTTGTAGAACTTTATTTATTAGGTCATCCCATTCAAAAGTGCCGAGACATATAGAGGAATGGCACAAACGCAAAGGTGAGAGGGAAGCGGGCTACTATACCATTTGGAGGCTAGTACCTTTAGCTGTGTATCTGTGAAATTTGGCGAACCTATCCGCAGAAGAAATTCTCGAGAAATTGAAAAGAAGCCCGAGTGGTAAAAGTCAGCGCCCGGTTTTCAAATCAGACGTCATAAGAGGGAAGTGCTCAAATTTGACCTGCGCTGGACCGGTAGTTGTGTGTAATGGCGTTCTCGATATACAAGGTGGAAGGTTTGCTTGAGGAGCCCGAAAAAGGAAGAAAGAAAAAAATTTTGTTCCCGTGGATGGTCCCATAATGTTCATACTGCACAAGAAAAAAGGGTGGATGAAGTGAAGCGCTGATTGTTAACAGGGCCTGGACCTTTGTAGAGCTTACTCGCGAGTCTGGCATCCCTGTTGCAACCGCTGCTCTAATTATGTCCGATAAATTGAGGATGGTCAAGAGGGTGGGCGTGTGGATAATTTCTTCGTATTAGGTTGTCCCAAAAGTTCTGGGACACTTTCAAACTTTTTTTCACTCCAAATTTATTTCATCAGCTAGCAATATCAGTCAACAATATATGTACCACCTCCATCGACGACTTGTTGCCAACAGAGTGGATGCCTCTTTCCCAGAAGCTCTCCGGATTCGAGCTGAAAAAGGAGGCTAGGTCGTGTTTGAGGTGCTCCTGAGAATCGTAATTCTTCCCGGCCAGATAGCTGCTGAGGGACCGGAAGAGGTTGCAGTCGGAAGGAGCCAAGTCAGGGCTATAAGGAGGGTGGGGCAGGATTTCCCAGCCGAGCTTCAAGATCTTAAGCTGTGTCATTTTTGAAACGTGTGGCCTTGCGTTGCCGTGAAGGAGGTATATTTTGTTGAGCCGCAAAGCCATATTTTGGAGTTTTTCGGCCAGACTTCGTAGCTGGTTACAGTAAAGCTCACTGGTCGCAGTAGCATTGGGGGGAAGAAGCTCCCAGTGGTACACTCCATAAACGCCCCACCATATGCAGAGCATGGTTTTCTTCGCGGATTGGCCGGACTTCACGACCGGTTCTGCTCTTTCTAGTGAATCTAGCCACTGGAATTTCCGGGTATGATTCAATAGAGACACCACTTCTCATCTCCGGTGACAACATTGTTGAGCCAGTCCGTACGGCGGGAGCGGGAGAGAAGTTTTAGGCAGCAGTCGACGCGTCTATTCCTTTGCTGATCTGTCAACTCATGAGGAATCCATTGACCGAGCTTCAATACTTTTCCAAGGGAGCGGAGACCTCGATCGACCGTGTTCCTGGAGCACCCAATGGTCTCGGCTAGTGAGCGAGTTGTCTCGTATGGATTGGCTTCAATCAGGGATCGCAGCCGACCAAATCCAACAGAGATGGCCTACCTGACCGAGGTTTGTCTTCCAGGTTGTAGTCACCTGAGCGAAAACGATCGGACCATCTGCCCACCGCACTATGAGAGACAGCATCAGGACACGCAGAGCAGATGTTCTGTGTAGCTTCACGTGTACTGTGGCCCAGTTGGAACTCGTACTGCAAAACATGACGAATGTGCAACTTTCATCTGCCATTCTTTTCCAACAGGACAGAAGCTACAAGGGTCGATGAATCGGCTGTAGGTAGCTTATATGATCACTCCTACATAAATCAAAAATCTTGATTTCATAATCACTACAAAGGGAATGGCGCGATATTCAAAAAAGTGTCCCGGAACTTTTGGGACAACCTAATAGAAGCACAAAGTTTCAATTCTTGCCTGTAGCAGTAATATTCTCCGCATAAGTTGTCATTCGCAACCGTGAAAACGCACCTCGGTCCTAGATGAAGAATGGGTGGTTGTGAACTACGAGCCAAAACTCACTTCGATTTTATGAATGCAGATGAGAAGCCGCCCGAATTCGGATGATGAAGTGAAGCGCTGCATGTCTGAACACAGAGCCTGGACCTTTGTAGAGCTTCCCTGCGGGTCTGACATCCCTGCTGCAACCGCTGCCCGAGTTATATCCCATGAATTGAGGATGGTCAAGACGGTGTGCGCAAAACAAAAATGAAAAACGAAAAACGAAAATGCACCCCGGCCCTATATGAAATATGTGTGGTCTTCCACCTCGAGTCAAAACTCACAATCATAATTTTGTATCAATGAAGATGAGAAGCCGCCCGAGTTTTACCATGAAGAGTTAGGTGGGCACAATTGGATGATCATCATAGCGAAGAGTTCCTACACTCTGGCTTTCTGGCAGCTCTGTACAGAGAATAAAATCGTAACTGTCGGTGTATATTGCCTGTTCCTCGGCAATCAGATTGACAAACGGATGAAACCACACAACTACAAAGGCCACCGTTGCTCGTCATAGTGCCAGACTGAGAGTAGCTGTATTGTAGGGCAGTGCTGGGACACAAACAATACTGAGAGCTGGGTCCAATAGTCTTATTCGCCCCACATACGGCCGTGCTACTTTATCTGTTCTAGTCAGTCGAGGGGACTCTCCGACGGCAATCGCTACAACGTTTTGTCATTCGCCGAAATTGACATCAACAGCAATCTACTCGCACTTGTTGAAAAATCGAAGGTATGTGGGGAAGCTCGCCCTTCAGTGTCCTGAGTCCACTGGCCCCGCGGATATTGATTTATTGATTGATTTGATATTGACGATATTGGTTATATTGCTCTCTGGAGAAGAAAGAGTAATTAGTTCATTATCCAACTTCACCGGTCAGTAGAATAACTAGAACACCAAGTAGAATATCTTGTTAACCTCGTATTGCAGTAGCACCGAATAGTGAGTATTGATGTGCAGCGGATATTGCGTAAGGATCGACGAGAACAGTGCAGAGAACAGAGCACAGAGCGACCGGTCTGTGCTCACAGTTGCCCTTATATAGGGCTCTTTCTCGCGCGTTCATACACTTTTGACCATTCGACAGAGCTTGGCGGAGAGATTGAATGACGATTGCTCTGCAGTGAGCGAGTAAGCCATACATATGAGACTCAACACAACTTGAATGAGCTTGAACACTTGAATAAAGTTTACCATATTGCATTTAAGTTAGCGTTTTCGCTACACTCCGGGCGCAGTTTATTGATACTTGATATTGTTTATTTCTTCCTTTACTTCTTTGATTCTTTCCGAGACTTTGTCCTTCGGGTCGGAGATATTGCACAGGGCTCTGTTGTGCCCACCGTCATCATAAATTAGGAACTCGAGAGCTGTGCCATTGACCTTGTCACAATACCAGCAGTTTTTCTCCACGGCTCTGCACTCATTGGACTGTGGTTGTCCTTCAGGCAGAAGTGACAGAGGTTGTTCTGCAGTATTGCCCACAGAAAGCGCACTTGATGTGAGTCGTGCGCTGGAAGTTTCTCCAATCTTTCTGTGGGGCAGTAGAATCCTTCCCCGATATAGAGCGTCGAGGGTTCTCTCAAGGTGCTCCAGGTGTTGCTTGGTTCTTTCTTGATCGTCCACTTTTTCGTTTTCCTGACTGTCTTTGTTTTCTGCGATCAGCTTGCCCATATAGTCATCGTTCAAAAGTTTTCTGTTCTTGCGTGTAGGTTCCTCTTCGACTTCGTCTTCAATCTTTCTTTTCGCTGGTGTTGATTTCTCGTTGTTCTGTATATCTGCTTTGAGCTTGAACACGATCTCTTCCATTTCCTTCTGGTCTTCCTACAGCCTTGTTGAACGCTGACACGAACTGCTCCTTGTTCTCCACCTTTTCATCCTGAATCCTCTTTTCTGCTTGAGTTAGTTCGTGCTCAATGTCCGAGATGTTGCGATCCACCGAGTTAAATGCTCTTGAATGCGAGCGGCTATTCTCCTTGCATTGTGCTCCTGATTTTCCGACTACTTGACTCCATGCTTCGGCAAGATCTTTTCGTTGTCGACCAAGATGCGATATATTGAGTCCACCAGCATCATGTACTTCTGGGTAAAGCTTAGAAGCTTTTCTTTCGCGCACGTGGAGGTTTTCCAGAGACGTGCCGACGACATTGCCAGTTCTCCTTCTGTGAATTTCGAGCACGTTCAGTAGTCAGCACATGATGCGACAGTCGAGAATCCAAAGTGTCGGCCATCTTGACGTGCGCATTGATTTCTTTGAGCGTGGCTTCCATTCCCTTTTCTAAGGTGTCTGCCGATAATGCTTCTCTGCACAGAATGGAAAGGAAGATGAAGCTCTCCCTCTCTGTATTCGTTTCCTTGTTGGTGAGCTTTGTGTGACATAATGGCGAGGTCCTGCAAAGGTGAAAATCCCTTGAACGAAATTGACTTCTGCAGGATAGGACTGATTGTCGACAAGGATATTGATTTCAATTATTATTGAGTAAGTGCAATGAAAAATATTGTTTATTTCTGACATGTATATTTCATTATAAGTTCTTTTGTCCGCTGTGGTGGGTGCGGGAAGGAAGATGTTACATTGTGTTATTGCTTCTACCGCACTTGACTTATTGTGATTGCTTGTCGTAATTGCGAAGGACGCAGAACATAGAATACATAAAACTAGAGTCTGCAGAAGCGATGTTGCGAGCAGCATAGTTGAGATTAATGAACTTCTTTTTCGTCGTTCGTTTGGTCATTCTCGCATTCATTGTAACTTGTCCTTTCGCAAGGTCTAAGATTGTACCTTGGAGATGAGTTCGTAGTCGTACTCGCTGAACTCCATCCTTCTCCTCTTCAACAATATTTCCTGTATGCTGGTCTTCATCTCCACTTGGAGTGGAACTGTCTTCGAGTTCAAGAGAAATTAGAAGATCTACTGGACGTCGTATTGTTCTTCGGCTAGGTAGTCTCACCAGTGCTTCTCGAATTTTTCCTCTTTATAGTGTGCTTTTCTCGAAGGCTGGCTAGGGATTGAGTTTGCCAAAGTTGCAAAAACTTTTCCGTGTTCTTACAAGATGTTTCTGTGATGATTGCTTGGATTTCTTCCAAAAGCGATCGTTGATCCTCTTGCTTTTGAGTGCGCTTCTCTCTAACTTTTGGACAAGCTGATTCACGACGAGATCTCTGTTGTTCTTCTTCAGCAAGAACTGTACCACCTTGTCATAATTATCCTTGGTGAGTTGGAATTTGTTTATTGACTCTTTCGCTTGTCCTTTGAGAGCACTGAGTAAGTAGTTGTACTTGACCATTTGAGGCAGGTCTTGCGAATGTATGTTGACGTTGTAGAGCTCCCAAAAATTTCCCCACTCCCACAAGTTTCCGGAAAACGACGGTATGGGGAGCGGAGGGAGTTCCAGTTGTTTGTCTCAATTTTGATAAGGTGCGGCTTTTGGCCAACTGGTGCGGGTGTCGGTGAAGCTGATGCCATTTGAGTTCTGAGCGAGAGGAGTCGAGCTTGCAGCAGATTACTTATATCAAAGGCGCGAGATATCGCTGATTCTGCTTTGCAAGCGTACTCCTCATAGGCATCCATTTCTTCCCGAGATAGCGATTCGAGGGCATCCACTGTCAATGCATAACTGCTTGACTGTTTTCAACTTTGGATGATGCGTTGGTTAGGCAACTATGTCCTTCTTCGATCTTCCTGATTGGTTCCTTCGGCTCATTCGGATAGAAGGTGGTTCCCTCGACATGTCATCCATATTTGCTTCCTCCAGTTCAGAGATGATGCAGTCCAGTTGGTAAAAGTCGATACAATTCGTTTTTGTGTGCCGATTTCGGACATATCTTTGATGTTGCTATTATTGTTTTCAATACTGATAAGACATTCATAAGATATTGTATATGTTGTACCGACTTGAATATATTGCTTGCAGTATTGAGTAATGATAGTGTATTATTATGTTGAAGCGAAGAGGAAAAGGTAAAGCGATCGCAGTCTCTGATTTGAAGGAGAAAAAATCCGACCTGGATCTTGTATTAGGTTAGTGCATAAGTTCTTAGCCACAACTTTTTTCGTAAATGTCTCAATAGCGAACCAGCCTGAAGATTAGAGGTATGTATGCCCCATCACCATGAACTACTCGTCGCCAGCGCTCAGGCAGTTTGTCGACTTCGTCCTCAAGGAACGACGGGGGATGGGATTCGAAGAAGTCGTTGAGAGCCTCTCTGACCTGATCCTTTGTTTCCAACTTTTTTTTCCATCCAGAGAGCGCTGCAGGTGGCTGAACAGCCTGTAGTCAGAAGGAGAGATGTCAGGGCTCTAGGGGGGGCTAAGCGACCATTAGCTATCCGTACTTCTCCAGCTCGGCCTGGGTCGCCTTTGCGGTGTGAGGTCGGGCGTTTTCATGGTGGAAGTAGATTTCCGCATTCGATCCACGAATACGGTCAACGTGATCCTTCAATTTGCGCAGCTGGGTAGCTATGTGGAAGCGATAATCGTCTGTCCCTTCTCCAGCAGCTCATAGTACTCCATGCCTCTTCTGGACCACCAACAGGACAGGAGAACCTTCTTGGGGTAAGGGTCAGCCTTTGGTGTGGCCTCTGGCTGTTTTCCTTTTTTGACCCAATGCCGCTTCCTCACATGGTTATCGTAGAGGACCAACTGCTCATCTCTAGTGATTATCGAGTTGAGAGAGTGAAGCTTCTTTTGTGAATCGTGAAGTAGCCAGGCAGTGGCGCAGGCACATTTTGTCACAGTGGAATTGTGCGTCATTTTGGTCTGCGAATGCAAGGTGGGTGATTGATGGCTAGTATGATAAAAGAATATAGTGCCCACGTCGCCACACGTGATGACGACAAACCAACATCCATGCAAACGAAATACGGAGGTATCAAACACGGGGCTAAGAACTTACGCACCAGCCTTATAGAAGCCGATGCACCAAATTTGTGGGGAAGCTCACGCTTCAGTGTCTTGCCACTGGCCACGCGGATATTGATTTATTGATTGATTTGATATTGACGATATTGGTTATATTGCTCTCTGGAGAAGAAAGAGTAATTAGTTTATTATCCAACTTCACCGGTCAGTAGAATAACTAGAATACCATGTAGCATATCATATTTGTTAACCTCCTATTGCAGTTGCACCGAATAGTGAATATTGATGTGCAGCGGATATTGCGTAAGGATCGACGAGATCAGTGCAGAGGAGAGAGCACAGAGCGACCGGTCTCTGCTCAGAGTTGCCCTTATATAGGGCTCTTTCCCGCGCGTTCTTGCACTTTGACCATTCGATCGATAGCTTGGAGGAAAGATTGAATGACGATTATTCTGCAGTGAACGAGTAAGCCATACATACTGAGACTCAGCACAACTTGAATGAGCTTGAACACTTGAATAAAGTTTACCATATTGCATTTAAGGTAGCGTTTTCGCTACAAGGTAGCATAGGACCAAAGGCTTCCGGGGCACTGGGAGCGGGTCATTGGTGAAAGAGGGATTTACTTAACTCGAAGCCAAAATATTACTTTTTTATCTATTCTCCTCTTTGTTTTATTCGAACGAAACCGACGGCACTTTTAAATGGGATGACCTAATAGTAGCCGTATTTTAGTCGTAGAGGAGAGGGAGCCATACTTGTTCTGCAGAAAAGAATCTGGGCATTTGAAGTTTTCGGAGAGAATACAGGTTTTCCAGGTTTTTTTATTGTTTTGAGGCTATTGTTTGGGGTATAGACCTAAATACCCATCTAAAGGACCTCTTCATTCTGGCAGAGGAGTAAGAGATGTGGGAGTGAAGCGAGAGCTTCATATCGAAGGGCGTCGAAATAAAAGTGCGTCAAGGTAAGGAGGTCCTGCTTGAATTTTCTCAATGGTTGTGATGTCACCACTTGAAAACAGCTTCAGTATGTAGCCAAGGCTTGGTCTGTTGTTATCTGTACCAGACCAGGTCACCGATGAGCACGCTCTGAAACTCTCTCGGCGAACCATTAAGTAGTACTTTTTATCATTCTATAGTCAACAGCTTCTTAAGTAGTTTCTGAATCTGTATGCTTTTTGGTGTGCTGAATCTGCCATTTTCCAGCTATTCGTCACTGATTCCGGCTTCTATTCTGGCTGGAATAGCAGGTGCTATACTTCTTCTTTGAATTATCAAGTTTCCATATAGCAAAGACCCTCGTTTTTTCAGGATCCTGCTTGTGGGGAGCCAAATGTGCCTATATCACAGAAATGGGTATCCGATTCGCTCGTGTGAACATCGAAAGTCAAAACACAGTCATTGTTCGGTACGTCAAGCTTCATCGCGACCTCGTGAAAATCTCACTTCCTCTTGTTGAGAATATGTGTAGATGCACGATAGCACTCGAATTTGACCATTAGAAGAGAATCCTCGGTAACCAATATTTCTGACTTTCTAGCACACTGAACCTTTTCGCTCGTTCAGCGGCGAACGCTTGTTTTCAGTGCTGGGGATAGGTTAGAGCATATGAACAGGTGGAACTGAGCACTGTCAAGCCAATACCTCTCTTCTTCTTCTATCTTTTACACATTTTCGGTCCATCTTGACCTTATATGAACCCCACATCTGGTGATGATGAAGGTGTGTCTGCGTTACTGATCTGAACATGACGTGGACTGCGTTGCCCTGAAAGTGCAGCCGAGTGCACTTTGAAGACAGATTCCGCAATGAAGTGTAGGTGCTCAATCATGAACCAGTGGCCGATAACCTCAACCCCCCCCCCCTTTGACCCAGTAGGGAAAGATGCGAAAAAAAACCTTGGGACTACTCTAAACAGAGACCTCATTACCAGAGAGCGCCTTGCACGAGTTTGTCGGACGTCGACAAACCCAATCTGCAGGATTCAACGTGCAACCGATTCCCGGCAAGAATACAGGAAATCAACATAGACGCTCCGCAATGCTATGTACACACGCAATTGTGCTTGTAAGCCGTTGAGTTGCAGAGTGAAAGTACACTGCGAAGCAATCATAGTTCCACCCATGAATCTCACAGAATCCCGTCTAACACGAGGTTTTCAAAAATGTCCCCATACAAAAAATGTGGTACTTACCAATACCAATTCGCATGCCAACAACAAACACTAACTTGAAAAGACAAGTTTTTTTCGTCAGTTTTCTTAAAAATGGTCGTTCTGACAACGAAGCAAAATGATAGTTCCACCGAACAAGTCGAATATTTCAACAACAAATGTACAATAAAATGAATAAATTTTGATCCAGCAATCTATTGGAACTCTATTTCTGCGATTAAGTTGGAAAATATGGTTGCCCATGTTCGATTAGAGATTTTAACAGGCTTTCGGCCGACTGCCCCAATGATTAACTTCCTAAGCTCACGGATTTTGTGGAATTATGCATTACTCTCATGGATCGTATGCACCATGAAGCCCCTCACATCCTCGATTGTGTTTAAGTCGGGGTTACTCGCTGGCCAGGGCAAAAGAGCGGTTCGGTGACAAATTAATCACGCCGAGTGCTTCAACTGTCATGAACTGGTGCATTATCCTGCATTAAAACGGGACTTCCTTGCTGATTCCTACGCTAGAAACCAAGGAGACTTTGTCGCATGACTTTTAGATGGCGGAAGAAGTCATTTCTTTTTCATACTGAGCACAGTTTGAGACGTTCTATTAATGCGATGGCAGCCCAGACCATGAGACCACATCCACTGAAGTTCCGCCCAGAAAAATGGAACTTGTCTTCCCTCGGAACGTGCTAGCGGGGTCGGTTTTCATCGGAGCCGTCGCAGTTGAATTTTCCTCATCAGAAAACACGAGCACGAGAAAAAAACTGAAAAAAAAACACTACAGACAACAGTAGGGCACCGCAGCCAAAAGCCAACCTCACACCACTGGATTCGGCGACACCTTCGAGCAGAGCCAATTAGGTTTTCGCGATGGTTTTTAGTTAGAAACAGTACGTAACTCATATTCCTCCTGTGTGTGAACTCGGGAGTTTTCCAAGACACGCCTAACAGTATCCCCCGAGCATTAATCTGCGAAGATGACTTAATTTCCCGACACGACACTGCAGAGTTGGATGCTTTAGATACGGCGGTTTTTCCGATCGGGAAGCGAAGGAGGATGTCCAGAGCTCTTCTCAACTCAATATGCTGTAGGTTCTTTGGAAAAGATTGTTGATAGAATGATGAGTGCGGCCCGAATTCCGAGCGATCGACGCCTCACCAGTTTTTGAGCCTTCTTTGCGATAATCTGTCCTTTTTCGAGGTCCATTAATGAAGTTCCACTTGCCATAGCCTAGAAGAAGCGAGAAGTCATAAAGATGAGGAGTTTCGCCGAACAAAAATGAGATGCAGCCGAAAAATATGCGGTGGAACTATCATTTTGCTTCGTTGTCAGAGCGACCATTTTTGAAAAAATAGACCAAAAAAATTTGTTTTTTTTGCTAGAGTTTGGTGTTGGCGTGCGAAATGGTATTGATAATTACCACATTTTCTGTATGGGGGTCGTGTAAGACGGGATTTTGTGAGATTTATGGGTGGAACAATGATTATGCTTCGCAGTGTATGTAATCGTGGTTCCAGTGGTTGCAATGATCACGCGTCTCTAGCTTTTTCATCTCGCTCTTTTGGGTGACGAAAGTGATATACGGAAGATTTCGCGGACCACTTGATCGCGGGAACTCTCTTTTGCACGTCACGAAGTATTTACGCATCATATCCCCACCTATAGGGATATGATGCGTAAATACTTCGTGACGTATACAATGATGGCAGTATATTTGGAAGATTGCTTAATGGGTACCACTATAGCGCAGTTTTTGGGAGCTGGATCTTATGTGTTTTTATGTTCGCGTCAAGGAAGCAAGTGTCCATCTCTTTCAAGGCTTCAGCAGATTATTGTTGAGAACTGCACATAATGCCTTGTTCGCTGCGGATGCTGGGGCGTATCAAGGGCTGGAATAGGTACTAATTGTTCCTGCTCGCTCCTCTTCAGTGATTGGTGGTGAAGTTACGGGCGCCGCGCAAAATCCTTCCTCACGACATGCCCCAACATCTGCAGCGAACAAGACTGTAACGTGAACAAGAAAAAGGGAAGGACTGGTATTGGATTCATCGGAATCCGTTGCGCAGATTACACTTGCAGGTTTTTTGGCTTCTTCTTCATGATTGTGCACAGTGGTCAGGTCTTTGGCAACTTGCTATCGTCGTTTATTATGACTGCGGCAATGAAAACGCCGCAGCCACTCGACCAAGTTTATAAGACGTGAGTGTGTTGAACTTTGCTTATTTCACGAAAGGAACATAACTGTAGTTTGTAACATCGCAATCAGTCGGAGCGTGAGGAGAGCATGAACCCGCCCCCAGCTGCCTTGCTCTACCGAAGTGGGTCTCGAAGAATGTCGAATAGGAAGATAAACGGCTAGCTGTGGAGGTAGCCGCAGGTGAGGACCGCTGAATGCGACCCGACTGATGGCTGTGGTATAAACTGTGCAATCCTTACGCTCATAAAAGCACGGTCCGCGATAGTTACAGAGCATAGGTTGTAGTACTCCTAGGTGAGGACAAAATTTTTTTCAGCTGTGGTCACGCGTTTCCGACGAACCTTTCGGAACTTTCTGAAATTGCCGCGCAAAATCTTGAGCGACCAAATCATCGAGTCTATCTCTCAGGTGAGCGCTACGATTTGTATCGTCATACTTGCAAATCTGGCTCTCAGTTACAAACTTATTGTTGCTAGGTGACTCTCCAGGGCACCCTAAGTAGTGATCTCGCGCAGTCTCACTATACGAGATCTCCCTCTCCTGCTTATACCATCTGACAGTCAAGAAAAACGAACACGGAGTGAGAGCTAAACTCATGACTGAAAAAGCTTTCTTTCAATTCGCAATCGTGCTCTGTGCCCTTGGGGTGTGTAGCAACAGAATCGTCCGGTGCAGCTGGTGGGCGTGGCCTGCGACACCTTTACGGCGAGAAGAAGATTCATGCGTCTGGCTGTTTGAATAGGGATACTGAAGGGAAGAGATTGATAACACCGTATTGATCAATGGTATCAGATCGAGTCTTTTGTTCACTTACCATTAGGGTTATGTTTTCAGTTTCTCTTTTGTTTTCCACAGGAAAAAGTTCATTAGAGCATGAACTTCATTAGGGTTCTTAACATCTGCTCCGGTGTGTCATCTTTTACAGCAGCTCACAGGAAACGAAAACTTGACTCTATTGAATGTTGACGCTGACGACTGCGCGAATAATGTGAACCACATAACTATAGGGAAGATAACGGCCCTATTTGATTTCTTTTGTATTTGTTTATTTCCTGAAGTTGCGTCTATTGATCCGCCAAACAGTTGTGTGTTACTATCGAGAAAAGCATCCATAGATTTTCAGCTATTGATGAAATCTGGTAAACGTTACTGATGTACGCTGTAGTAAACCAGTTGCTCCAATCGCAAAACTATAGGCTAGCAAATGCACGTCCGTGAGCTGCTGCGTCGTTCGCTCCACGACGCGCCGCGTGTGGCGGACGCTGCCCCGGACAATTCTGCTGCACGTCTCCAGTGTCCTTGAGCGTTGGCCGCGGCGTTAGCAACTACCGTTTCCTTTCGTGCTCTACACAGTAATATGTTCATAAAGTGATCGTCATTTACCAAAAAAAAAACAGTTATATAGTAGCAGCGAAGAAGGGACTTCTCTCTAGGTTTGCTCAGAAATAAGCATCACAACAGCGCGACTACAACTGTTTCACCTAAATTTTTCAGCTACTCTTCATTAGAGTTTTTTTCAGTATGCTTGACCTATCTAGCATGTGCCATCGTTGCAGTAATGATCGTGTCGATGTTCCTAAATGCTTTGCACAAAGATATTGTTAACAGGTATGCATGTGCACAGTTTCCTGTAGTTTTCTCGCATAGTACAAAAGTTCCCATAATTCATACAAAGCCAACGCTTTACTAATCTGACTCACAGTGGTTTGCCGCTCTGGTGAAGCTTCTGTTTGAAGGAGCGGTCCGCGATGACCTATGAAAATGCAAGAGGTTATGTGAGAAGGTAGTGCGGTCCGGAGTGGCCAACCCTGTGCCAGTTTCGCGGCGCAAAGTTGTACTGTAAAGGGATTAAGGCGCAAAGTTGCTCCAGTGGTACATCCCTTTTACCAGTGACTCCGCCTCCAGACTCCGCCTCCAGAGTCGGCCTTCCAGCCAAAAGTGGTGCTCCCGACCAAGTATCATGGAGTGGATGCATTCAATGTCTCTTGTAGAGTCATAGGGTTCATTAGTGGGGATCAGCCGACGAGATTGTCCCAGCGCGTGGTCTTTCCGACCTTTTACCTTTACAGTTGTTTGACACTGAAGGAGGCCTAACGAATGCGTTTCCAACGTTCCCTTTGGCATTTTCTCTTCACAGATGATTCACTTGGCAAATTTTCTTCCACATTTCTGCAAAATCACCTAGGGTTTTTATCACGGATCGTGCCCTTAAACAACGCTCATGAGATGGAAAGCACATCTTTGGATACTCTTCAGGCACCCTCTCAATGGCGAAAATTGCGGAGAGTTGAGTGCTATGATCTTCAGAGTACTGTGGACCCGAAGCACCTCCTCTCTGCTTTCTATTTCACGTCCTTTTTACCTGGTCTCTCCTTGGTGCACTTGGTGTTTTGTCCCCTCTTGCATCTAGCAAACCTACAGTGTGCAAAATCCGTTTCCTAAGAAGCTGTAAGCCCCACCTGTTCTGAAACATTTTTAAAATGGAAGGACGCACCCCGCGCCCACGATTAAATAGAACTCGCCGAAATCTCATCGTTTTGGTATACCTTCATTGTGAATTATAGGTTGGAAAGAAAGTCCTGTCAGTGTTTTTTTTTGATAGCCTACAGTTTTTGATCTTCGAAGCTCGAACTTTTGATCTTCGAAGCTTGACGTAACATGCTAAGGTTGTAGAACATTCTCGAAGCTTTTCCACAAGAGGTACATATCAAGGCTCCTGCTCTTCCCTGTGTTTATTGTGATGTCAGTTTCACTGGAGCAGCTTCGAGTGACCATCTTCTATGAGTGGCGCCGCGGCACTGGAGCGACGGCAGTGGCCCGTAACATCAATTGTGCATTGGGGGAGGACACCACCACCGTCAGGACTGTCCACCGTTGGTTCGCTCGCTTCGCGAAAGAGAGACGATCTCCGGAGAGGAACCTCGTTTGGGACTCCCTCGCGGGCGTAGAAGATTCCGCCGTTCTCGAACTGTCAGAGAGAATCCAGAGGCTACCACGCGCAGTATTGCGACAAGGCTAGGGTGTAGCCATACAACAGGTCTAAGCTGCCTTCAGGCCCGCTTGGCTACAGAAAAGTCCCCACGCGATGGATACCTCATGCTCTAGCAGATGGCACGCGGTATGCCAGGGCTAGCATCTGTCGTTCCCTCCTTCTACACTGTAACCGAATGGAGTTTCTGGAAGATATTGTGACTGAAGATGAAAGCTGGGTCCTCTGTGATTCCAGCCTACGTCGTGCCATGTGGCTCCCTCGAGGAGAAGACCCGCATACGCAACCCAGATCGAACCTGCACTCCAAGAAGGTCCTCCTCTGCTGCTTCTGGGATTCGAAGGGCATGCTGCACTACGAGCTGCTTCCGCAAGGGCATATGGTTACCACTACCGTTTACGCCGCCCAACTCCGGAAACCCGCGCAAGCTTCTCGAGAAAAGCGGCCGAGACGAGCTTCGGTGCACCTCTTCCATGATAACGTCAGACCACATGGCTACAGAGACCCACTGCCAAATTGAGGGGCTAGGCTGGGAGACCGTTCCCCATCCACCATATTCTCCAGACCTAGCCCCCTCCGACTACTACTTCTTCCGCTCCCTCAAGGCTTTCCTAGGTAAGAAAACCTTCTGCGAATTTGATGGCATATATCGAGAAGTTGCCTACTTCTTCGACTCGCAGCCTCCTCAGTTCTGGGAGAAGGGGATAGCTGAGTTGCCCATTAGGAGGAGCACTGTAGCGGCTAACAATGGCCATTATATTATTGATAAGTTTTTATTTCATGTTAAGTTAGAAAATAAAAAAGAAAAAATCACAACAGTGACAGGACTTTCTTTCCAACCTATACATTGAATAATTTTCAGAGGCAAGGCTCCAATATTCGATGCCCCAATTTTGAAACAAACACTGTTGAACTGTCGGAATCCAAAGATCATGCTGCTGGTACCCCTTACGGTTTTCAACGGTGTCGAACAGGCATTTGTAATTGGCATTTTCACTAAGGTACGGTTTAGTGGTTGTAATAATGTTACCCAGCAACCGCGAAATAATTTCAAATAAATTTCAAGGCATTCGTTGGATGCGGTCTGGGTGTACCACAAATAGGATTCGTTTGCACTGCATTTGGCATATCGGATGCAATTTGCAGTCTAGTTTTTGGTCCACTGATCAAGCTATTCGGTCGAATGCCGTTGTTTGTATTTGGAGCTGTGAACAACATGCTGATGATAGTGACACTGATGGTACGGAATGAGCTTTCCTTGTCCTTTCGACTTTTCGAATCGAGAGAACTTCTACCTGTTATACAGCCAGGTGCTCTAGTAGTCTAACTTGACAGGTGTCAGTACAACGTCTATACTTTGCACACAATTCGATATATGTGAACACTATGCTACTGGAGCATCACAGCAGCCTGCTAAAGGCAAGTGGCACGACAAATTCTCAAGACGTGTCGGATTAAGAAGCCTAGCTGGACAGGATTCGGCGCCTCTGAGCAGTCGGCGGGTAGCGCTTTTTTGAGGGAGGTACCCTTATAGCGCCCTACCAGCACCCGCCCCTACCCCCGATCACAAATGTCCGACCGGTGCTGATGCTCGTGTCGCTTTATTTGCGCATTATGAAGCGAGATATGAAGCTGCTGCGGTGCTACATGGATATATGAGGACATAGTACATGCAGCCGTACCCAGTGTAGCGGTTACTGGCGCGACGCCAATCGGAAACGTCCAAAATCACTTCCTTAGTCATGTTTTACATGAGCATTTTTGCAGGTTTTTGACCCTTCAACTTCGCTTTTTTGTCTTTAAAAGCAGCGCTCACGTTCATTTGATGTGCCCGCACCCTCTCTGGATATCATAGCCCTCCCTATGAGGATGCAGTGCGTAAGTACTAGTTCTGCATCTCAAAAAGGCGAGAGGATAGCGCCGTTCGCTAGTGAGGAGTCAGCCGCTCAGCCCACATAGCAGCATGGGGTCCCATACAGGGTATTTTCCATGGTTTTTTCTGCTTTTTCTTCTTCTTCACTACTGGATCACGCATTGTATGAGCTACATAACATAACCCATTATTCTCGAAAGCGGGTTCATCCTTCAGAGGCTAAGCCAGAGCACATATGGCAGCCAGGTGGACGGGGCGGCATCCTCTTCACAAGCGGGTGATCCCATCCTCTTGTACTTTCGAGCTGCGAAATTATTACATCCTCCACCTTGTCGACAAAGCTATGATATCTGAGGAGGGCGTAGGAACATCAAATGAATGGGGCGCTGCCTTCAATACATGTTATTCGACGTCATGCCATGAGAACTAGCAGAGAACGCGTCTCATGGTTAGACCATAATCTTTCTACAATGTGGTTGTTGCTTCCTCAAGCTAGCTATCATGTAGACGTGGTTTGCTGAACGCCAACGCTTGCTACCACGAACTACATGAGCATCCATAGGGCACGTCCTGACGTTGGAGAAAATTTTTGCAAAGGGCTACCACTCAAAATTTTATCCTCTGGTACGACTCCCGTAACACTGTACCCTCTTGAGCTACTCGCCCCCACCAACTCAATCCTACCTACCATCTTCCTCAATTTCCTCGACCTCCTACAACTCTCCAAAAATCATACTCTTTTTCCACAAGAAACTGCTATCAAGCCCCGCAGGTGGGGGCGGGTGGTGTAGCGCATTTGAAACAGGATAAACCGGAGCCAGTCAACAGTCAGCAACCAAAGACAAAGACATGTTCGGCACTCTCCCTTTTTCTAGCGACCACATATGCCCCACTTTTTTTCGCTGGTTCCCCAACATATACATTCCTCATCATTGCGGACCGGTGGGGCGTGCCTGCCAGAAGGAGTGTGCACGAAGCCGTTCTCAGCCTTTTTGTTGCAACGCGTATGCGACAAAAAGTGGTAGAAAACGAGTAATACGAAAGACATTATACAGTAATGCACTTGTTCGCTTCAAAAACTGGTGCGGAACGACTTTTCCAAACCGCAACAAACGCAGCCGCACTGCCACGTCCCACCAGTCCGCAACGATGAGGACTGTAACTTGCCCTGCCTACACTCAGGGTGAAACGTTTTCGCCGGAACGGTTTTCGTGCAAGACATCTTCCCCCGACTGCTCGTAAAATTTTCGAAATAGTTGGTGACATGATGCCAAGCCAACAGCATTTGCTTTTAGATACGGTGCGCGGCACGCAGGATGATCTCGTCACAACAGACATAAGTTTGTCTGAGGTAACGCTCACGTATCTCAAGTTTAGAAGTATCACGGAATTTGTTCAAGCTGCTGGAAAGAATCACAGCTTCTACTGATCTTCAAAATACGAATAAAACTCGGTAAACAAAAAGCGACCACGAACATGCTATGTCGGCACGAGGGGTGCGCACTTCGCGAGTGTCCTGAACAATCTGAAACGCCCATTTTGGTTCGGAACGTGCCATTGTTTCCGAGCAGGGCTTGCCACCTTAGAGTCGTACATAGTCAGCTTTTTGAGGAGCGGTAGCTTTCTCGCCATCTTTTCATAAAGATAAACAATTATATGTGAAAAGAGTTTGTAGAGGAAAAATTAACTTTGCGAGTACTTTCAAACTCGAGTCACCATTTCATGTTCCTTGCTCTTCCAGATTTGGCCTCTGAATCCTGCTGACAAAGCGATACTGTATGTGGCTGCCACTGTCTGGGGTATGGCAGATGGTGTATGGAACACTCAAATAAACGGTTTGCATAGTACTTTTCTATATGAACATGCCATTTCGCGAATCGGTTTTTTTTCTGGAAGGTTCTTGGGTAGAGCTTTTTGTTCTGGAAACTACAAAGTGTACGATGTTTTTACGACTAATCGAAAAATTACCAGAGGAAATAAAAAAGTTTTTAAGCCAGCAGGACCCTGGCGGTCTGTAGACTAGTGAGGGTATCTCGAAAGCCGTCAGTCACAGCAGCGACCAGGAACATCGGTAATGCGTTGAGTTTAAACGTCCTTCACTACTGAGTCTGTTGTAACGCTGAATTGATAATATTTCTTCCGGGGACCAGCGGATCGTTTATCAGGTATCATCAATGACAGTTTTGGAACGTGCAGAAAAAGTCCTGCTCTTTCAGAAAAGTTTTAGAAACCCGAGGGTTTCTAAATGCTGATGCAGAAAAACTCTGGCTTCCCAGCAAGCAAACATTCTCTCTAGTCTTGCCGTTTATGTTGTCTCGGAATGTAAACAACACCTAAACCTCAACATCAACGAACCTTTAACTTGAACAAAATATCTTGCTCGTGATTTTATTCAAAAAATGCTGCTATTCGTCCGTAGATGAGCACTAGTAGTCCAATGAACTGTCTTTGAAGACGAAGAAAAGATTCGCTACGCTGCTAGCCATAAGCGTAAGCGCAAGGAAATTTTTGTAAAGAACCATCGCCGAAAGTTCTGAAAGCCGACAAAGAAGAAGTATTTTTCTGTTACACATGGGATTCCAGTGGGATGCTCTACTGCGAACTACGTAGTCGTCACCGAGACCAGTGTGATGGCTGAGGTGCTCACATCGCAATTTCCCAGTTAGACAACATGATTTTTCGCAGTTTCCGAAGCAGCATTGCTTAGCACAGTTATAACAAAGAGCAGTTGCAGCCGTGGAGCAGGCCCTTCGGGCAAATTTGAGAATGGACTATGGATCAACCGAGCATTCCTACGACCTGGCCGAAGCTAGCTGGAACTTGCTCCGGGTAATGACGCTTGGATCTGAAAAATTCCGCGATCAACTTCAACTCAAAACTAGATAGACGCGTTTTCCATTCACAATAAATAGACGGCACGCATCGACATTTGGAGCAGGGGCAACACATCTCGACATTTGTGGTTAGCAAACAACAGAAGTAACTCAAGTACAGGGGGGCAAAAAAATGTCACTCTTCTTCATCTTTCGAGGGGCTATAAATTACACTTTATTGAATTCTCATCAGACATTTTCACCCCCATATTGAGGAGCATATTCAATACTATCACCACACTCCGCCACAGGCTTCTGGACTCGGGGAGATTCTCGCGCGCGACCGCGATGTGGTGCCTGAAATCAGCGAGGTAGTCGATTTCTCCGCCACCGTAGACCGCCCTGTTGAACTCCGCCCGAACCGGTTAATTGAGAGAATTCAAGTCAGGTGACCTGCTTGTATATTCCATCTTCTTTAGGTACCCAGCCCCCTTCCATCCCAAGTAGGCTAGAGTTTCTCCAACGCCCTTCGATTCTATGTGGTGGCACCCAATGCTGTAGCAGTACAAAGTTTCCAGGAAGGTACAGACGACGACATGTGAGGAGGATATTCTTAACGAGTTGCTCAATGTAACCGCTGGCGCTCACCTTCAGTCCTTAGGGGCCCACGAATAAAATATTGGTCTTTCCATTCCTACGTCAGGTCCATACCATCAACTCGCGCCTTGACGACTGTGGTGAAGATGATGGCCTAGACGTTGTCGGAGCTGCTCGACGTTGGAGGTCATCCAGATCGAAATACTGGTCTCCAGGTAGCTATCCATGGGTGACTCCATACTAGAAGTTTCGCATCTGTTTGGAGGAACATGAATCCCAAAGGTCTTCTCCAGTCAGGCTGCGATTGGAGATGACTTCATATTTCGGTGTACATGAAGGTGATGGACGAGAGCCAGCTCCTGCTTGTAGAGGAACATCTTGGGTATCTTCCGCCCTGGTACTCGTATCCACGTCCTCTGTCTGGGCAGCGAAAACTTTGCTGATATGTGACTCGTTAGAAGAGACTTTTTTGCCCCCCCCCCTGTATACCTCCAGTCAAGAGATGCGAATTCCTCGCGAAGAGAAAAGTGGACCTCTTTTTCTTAGATATGATGATTTTCAATGTCTGATTCCGATCAGCATCTTAGCTGGCAGCTCTTCTCAGAGAGCTCAGTCTCAAGTTCACCGGGCAGATTTCTTAAACAAAAGCGACTCTTTCAGGATACTGGGTAGCTCTTGTTGGCAGACAATCTCTTGAGCTTGCCTTCACCAATTATCGCTTCTGGGAGTCAATTGGTTTGGCTGCTGGATTTGCCATGTCTCGATTATTTTCCGTCGAAGTGGTGCTGATCACACTGTTCTGTCTTTTGCTGCTCGGCATGATAGGCTACTGTGCAATAGAGCTCTACGATGATGTTAGGGTAATTTGCTTTCTTATATTGTTAATTTTTTCCCAACAGAAAACTTCTCAGAAGGTCAGTAAGGCTGTACGCTAGTGGACGCATATTTCGCGGCCGCGTCTACTAGCGTTTCGAGCGTTTGGCAGAAAAAAATTATATACTATTTTCACTTCAAATTCACCACTTTTCAAACCAGATTCACAACTTTTCGAACCAAATTCACCGCACTTATTAGGCCGGGCAATTCATCAACCATCACGCCGGACACCACTGCGAGACCCGCCCCGACCTCCACGCCTATTTGTCAGCGCGCACATTGATTTTCAAACCTTGTTTCATAACTTCTGCTTCTGTGACTTTTCTTGCCTTTTGCTATTTCCCCACAAACACTTTGACAGAAAACGACTGGACGTCGACACATGGCCGACTCCGCCCATTCTCCAAAGAATTTGCAACCTACGCTTTGTCCTCTTGGCCACGTCCACTTGCTTTTTGATATTTTTTTTGAATGTTTTTGCATTTTTGGACTGTTCCAGAAAGCCCTGCCTAACGTGAGAGGTTCCGCCCACTTGGAAGAAGCCCCGATCACTTTTCAAAGATGGTGCAAGTCGGCAGTGTAGGGTCTTGGCTTGCATATAGGGTCTCGTTCGTCACTCGGACCAAGGAAATCAGGCAAAGTTTGTTCCGAATCATCAGCAATACCTTAGCATGCCAGCCGAGACCTAATACTTCCGATTTGCACCTTTAAAAAGTGGGCGGGGCTTTTTCAGAGTGGGCAAGGCCTCTCACAGAGGCGGAGCTTCACGTAGCAGTCCAAACGTGCAACAATTTTGCAAAAATATCAAAATCCCGCAAAAACAAGTGGGCCGGGACAGTGTCTAGATTGTCCAAGTGCGACTGTCGATAAATCTTGGCATGGTCTTCAGTACTGACAGTAGATTGATTTAGCTCCAACCAAGATTGTTATGAAAAGTTTATTCGGCTGACGTTTCGGCGTCGTCGCCGTCTTCAGAGCCTGGAAAGTCAGAAGACATTTTCGATACTACTCATCCAACACTATTACAACCTACAGAAAAAGTTCAAAAGGGTCGTAAACTACTGTGTTGACGTCACGAGAACAACAAGAACTAACCTTTAGGGAGTCGGCCAATGAGGTCCACCTGCTACCTCGACCTACTGGCAAAGCGGCTTAAATAGGTAGACCTCCAGGTCACTTTCCTGAGGGACCTCCCGAGGGTCGATCGTGTAGATCAAACTCCTCAAAAGGTCACTCCAGGCTACCCGCACTGCAAAACCCGTCTACCCTCACACTATTGATTACTGTGCCAACCCCCCGACCCCGCCGCAACGGACCACGGGGGATCGACCCCGTAGATCAAAACCCGCACAGACTGGCGAAGGGAGCCAGCTTCGTGGTAACCGCCACACACTCTTCCCTCCTATTGATCTTAGGGTTCTTGGCCATGATCCAGAAGGCCTCTAAGGTTCTCCGCGCCGCGATATCGGATTTACGTGATAATATCGTGACGGCCACCTCAAAACACATGTTGTCATGACACCGTACCCTATGCTCTCCTAGAGGAGTAGCAACCTTGGACTTTTTCATGCCATCTAGGTCTTCCTTAACGTGAATACAAAGAGGTCTACCCGTTTCACCAATATACTCCTCTTTGCAAAGACAGCATGTGATGAGGTACACTACCCCCGATGTCATGCAGTCCCCTTGCTTTCCGAACGGACATATGATGCAGGAAGGAGTTGTACAAAGGCGGTCATAAAGGCGATTACGAACTAGTTGTCCTTTTAGGTTTGTAGGTGGAATATCTACAATCCTGACCACATCTTGAAGACCAGCCTTCCTTAGACAAGAGGTATGGCCGCACTTAGTTCGTTTGATATAAATGGAACACAGAACGGAACTTTTCCTCGTTCCTCTTCGTGACCAACAAGTGCGGCCCTCCTTGCTCTGCCTCCGGCTCTGAAGACGGCGACGACGCCGAAACGTCAGCCGAATAAACTTTTCATAACAATCTTGGTTGGAGCTAAATCAATCTACTGTCAGTACTGAAGACCATGCCAAGATTTATCGACAGTCGCACTTGCACACTACTTCGAGAAGTACCAGCTAACTACAGTCGACTCGTGATGGAAGTCCTGTCCTTGAGGCAAAAGATCGTCTTGACTAGACAGGCCATCCACTTCCTCCACCGATGCCTGCGTCAGAAGATAATACCAAACTTCATAAAACAGAAGAAATTGGACGAGACCTTGGGCAAAGCAAGAGGCGATCAACGACTACAGGCACTCGAATCGCATATCCTACGAATGGCGATGAGGAGCAAGCGAGACTATATGTATACTTTGCTCAACAAGTGTGTATCTAAAGAAATATGCTGTGAAAGACTGCTGCCAAGTCGTCTCTGGAGGAGCATCGTGGGTGAGTCGAAGATCATTTGCGATTCTATTCGTTCAAACACTAAAGTAAAACTACAGGGGAAGTTCAATAGGTTAGTAGACGAAAAACGATGTCACGGGGCACACACACAAGTCCACAATGAAACCTTTAGGTGTAACCCGGCTACTGGTGGAAGTGGGGGAGATAGGGACAACCAAAGGGTCACTTTGATTGGTAGCGTCAGTTTGTCTGAGGAGGCGCTATCACTCTTGGATATGGGACCTAGTTTCTCTCCTAGCCGCTCGCTATGTAAGACCGTGACGCAGAAAATCGTCGGCAACCTACAATCACTGCACGACAGATGATTGGTAGCGTCAGTTTGTCTGAGGAGGCGCTATCACTCTTGGATATGGGACCTAGTTTCTCTCCCAGCCGCTCGCTATGTAAGACCGTGACGCAGAAAATCGTCGGCAACCTACAATCACTGCACGACAGACTGCGACAAAGGGCCAGGATCGATAGTCGGCCCGAGGGGTTTAATACCGTCAGCTGCTGTGGCATACCGCCCCCACCTTTCCCCGCCACATATCTGGGGCCTCAGGCACCCAACCCAGAAATGGACTCGAAGTTCCGCATTTTCGCCGACTCATTGTTTGCGTTATTGCGTCGTAACATCGGTAAACGAACTGTCAGAAACCTCACCTCGGCTCAGAGTCGGGGGTTGAAAGAACTTAGAGCTCTCACTGTTTGGAGCCATAAAGATAAGCGTGAGCGACAAAGGCGGAGAATTTGTGGTTCTGTCACAGGCAATGGACAGAGCTATCACACGGGCTCACCTTCAGGATAGAACGGTTTATTGTCCTTCTACTCATGAAGAGTTCACCAAGCAGTACCGCCGCTCAAATAGTGTGTGGACTGAGCTGGCACGCACGGCCAGTCTTCTAGGAACATCATTACGCGGCTCAAATGTGACCTGCCTGTGTGTCCAGTTCTCTACGTGCTCATTAAGACTCACGAAATTCCCCAGGTGGTGCATCTGTGGAGGACCCATCTCAGTTCAAAGTCAGACCAGTCCAATCGTAAGCAACGTTGTGTACGCGCACATGATGCGACTACTCATGGTTTCTGATTTATATTTGTGGCAGCTTCGATAGAACCATTCCTTGCCACATCTCCAACCACTTAGCACTGAGCTTCTTGCAGAACTCGGGACACTAGAGTGGAGGGATAACGACCAACGTGATGGAGTCTTTCGACGTCAACCTCATTTGTATCACAAATGTGTCTAAAGATTGTGCTATGGCAAAGCCGCTTGATCGAAACTTCTACAGTGAAACATGCACGGTCCTCATCAACTTTTCTTCGGCCTTACAAGATCGCAGGTCCATCACGCTTCACCAAGCGAATGTCTCATGTGTGAACATATTCAATGGTGTCGGCGAGGCACTCACAGAACAGCCGAGGGGCTAAAGCGATTGGGACAAAGGCTTGCCCCGAGTGCTTGCAGTAGACGTTATAATGTTCGAAAATTGAGAGCCGGTTCTGGAGCGCAGCCAAGTTTGTGTAGCTGTCGGTATATAGACAGACTGGCCTTCATAGTGTGCTTCCTCTCAATGGAGAATCGGACACAGTGTTCGAACTCTTTCGACCCAGGTCGAGAGATATAACCGAGCTTAGCGAGGGAGAATACCGGCAACGACTGGCCCGCCTTCTCACATTCCAAGATAACTGGCGGCACCTTTCAGAACCAGGTGTGTTTTCACAAGGCCACTAGCCAAAGATCATCCTTGGTTCATATCTAGCACTTCTGCTCGTCTTCGCAGGCGCTAAGAAAGCCATCACTAGAAATTATGTTACACACAGCTTCAAAGCGTCTTCCATGCAGGCAAGCGCGAAGCATATGGGCCGATTCGGTGGAAGGGCGTTTGCATAGCCACGATGAAGAATGGCTACAACACTGTCAAAACCGTCCCTACCGGAGGCAGAGGCAGGAGGCGCCAGCATTGTTGGTCACGAAGAGCGACACGACGGAAAAGTCCCGTTCTGTGTGTCCATTTATATCAGACGAATAACGTGCGCCCATACGTTCTGTGTCTAAAGGAAGGCTGGTCTTCAAATGTGGTCAGGGATTGTATGAATAATTCCACCTAACAAACGACTGAAAGACCAACTACATTCGTCTCGCCTTTTATGAACCGCCTTTGTACAGACGTCCTTCCTGGCATCATTCGTTCGGGAAAGCCAAGGGGACTGCATGACATCGCGGGGGTAGTGTTCCTCATCACATGCTGTCTTTGCGAAGGAGGTAGTACTATTGCGTGAATGACGGGTAGACCTCTTTGTATTCACGGTTTAAGGGTAGACACCTAGATGGCAGAAAGTCCCAGAGGTTGCTACTCTTCTGAGGAGAGCAATAGGGTACGCGAGTGTCATGATCATACCAATGTGTTTTGAGGTGGACGTGCACGATATGTATCCACGTAAAATCCGATATCGCGGCGCGTTAGAACCTAGAAGGCCTGTGCCTTGGATCAACTGGCCAAGAACTGCTAAGGATCAATAGGAGGGAAGAGTAGTGTGGCGGTTACGCACGGAGCTGGGGCTCCCTTACGCCCAGTCTGTGGCGGAAGATTATATTGCGATCCTCACGGGGCTCTGATCCCGCCGTGGTCCGTTGGCGGCGGGATCGGGGGTTGGCACACGTAATCAATAGTATGAGGGTAGCGGTTTTTGCAGTGCGTGGTGGCCTGGAGTGACCTTTTAGAAAGTTTGGTCTACACTCGCCCTGGATCGACGCCTGGGAGTCCGCCTCTGAAATGTGACCGCTGGAGTCTACGACTAGTTTAAGCCCGCCTTTACCAGTAGGTCGGGGTAGCAAGGATGGGACCTCATTGGTCGAACTCCCCTAAAGGATAGTTTCTTGTTGTTCTCGTGACATCAACACAGTTAGTTTAGCGACCTTTTTGAACTTTTTCTGTTAGGTTGAAATAGTGTTGGACTGAGTAGCTAATCCGAAATTTCCTTCTGACTCCTCCCAGGCTCTGAA
>MU952752.1:0-10854 GCA_036418165.1 Cooperia oncophora | reverse complement strand
GTTGGTACTTTTCATAATAAGCGGCGGTATTTGTCAATACACATTCAGTTGACTCCGCTCAGAGTGGGACTCGCAAGCCTGGCTCCCCCTTATCGAATTGCTTCCCCTACATGTCTTATTCAATTACCTTCCACTTGAAAATGAACCACTTCACTAGTAAGCCTCTCCATAAGTGGCATTCGAGCTGATGAAGGATGTAAGGACCACGGCGATTACCAAGGAAGAACGTGCTGTGGGCAGGGCACGAGATCACGTCACCATCATGATACTTGGCGTTGCTTTCTAGTGACAACTCGTTTCGGGCTGGACTTTATACAAGAGGTTGTGAAGCCTTTGAAACTCTCGTAAATCTTCGCCCCATGTTCTTGTCGTCTGCTTCATCGTTACTCGTGGAGACCGACAAACAGAAATAGCACAGAGCCGGCTTCTGAAGGGTTCAGATTAAAGACACATGGTACGATCACACATAGTTTGGGTGTGCGTGACTATCAGCCCCCAGCTGTCGAAGCGTAGCGGTTTCCCCGTCCTAACATGCGCAGGAATGGAGATACAGGACCGTGAAACACGCTAATTCCTCCATGCTCCGCCCAATACCTTTTGCGGCGCAAACTCCCGTTCATGCTAACAGCCGTCGTGTGCGCGCGTGTCGCGTGCAGCTCTCTTGGCACCAAGTCCTGTAATTGCGCTTTGGAATACAAGTAAAACGCAATTTCCTGATGCGGATAACATTTTAGGTGCTGCAAAATAAGAACCGAAGATGATGACGAGGGCCAGAACTCAAGAGCAACTGTGCTGCTTCTGCAACATCCCTCAGAGGCCGCGCATTCCCACAGAACATGACAATAGCTCATAGTCACGCACACTAAAATCGGCATTCACCGGCAACTTGCGCAAAGTGCCAAGAAGCGCTGCCGAGCGAGCACAGCGCCGCGCGGGACGGCTGTTCGCATAATCCGAAGTCCGATACCGCAAAAGGTATCTGGGTCGGAGCAGTGGCGGAATTGCCCGTGTTTCACGGTCCAGTATCTCCATTTCTGCGCATGTTAGGACGGTGAGACCGCTACGCTTCGACAGCTGGGTGGAGGGAGGGGACTCATAGTCACGTACACCAAAACTAAGTGTGATCGTACCATGTGTCTTCAATTTCCATTGTGAGTCAGACCACTTGCATCAAAGGCGTATTCCACGCTTTTCGTATGAGGGTATGCGCTCAGTCATAGCTGCAATAGAAGTGAGAGGAGCGCCATTGAGGAAGGCACAACAGCAGGCCTACCTTTTATCTATCGGCTATTTATCTTTAAGATGGGACTTGCTCAGGTTGTAATTCGAGCCACTCAGTCGTGCGACTGCGACCAACCGCGCCCAGTGGCTGATTGTTGGGCCGCTGCAACGGTCGGAGTTTGAGAGTCCTCTCCTAAGTGTGATTGAGTTAGCAAATCCAGCGGCCCAAGGATTAGCGGCAAAATGGTTATTTGCATTCGCCCTGTTCTGCAAAACGTAGCACTATATCGTTCTGGTAGGTAGCGAAGTATGAACGCAGACGTACTGAGCTCCGTAGAAATTTCTCGACTTTATTTTTTCTCACTCTGTGCAACTCTCCATTCAAGTACCTCTTGTTTCGTTGGTTTACTCGCCGATTCCCTCCCCTCTTCCCACTACATGCTGTTCTCTTTCATAACTGTCCTGTTCTTGCGTATATTTCTCTAGGCCTCCTTCATTCTGGTGTTACTTAAGCTGAACCCTGGAGACCCACATGTGTTTGCTTATGTAATGTGTAAGAGATGTGAAGAAGAGCTCCTTTTCTTCTTCTCTGGGAACAGTTTTTGTTGGGAGTTAAGCACTGAAGAGTAAATGGACCACTCAGGAACTGTGGAAGATCTCTGAATGATACTGTATGTAGCAGCTATTATTATACGCACAGCAATGCCGAAGTGAAGAGCAGGTATCAAGTGAAGGATGCTGCCGATGAAAGAGCTAACGAGTCAGGGAAAGCCGAACTCCTGCCAAATCACGACACGCGCGCGTGCAGAATCGCAGTCACCTAGGTAAAGCTTCGGCAAGAGTAGTTTTGGGGTATAAATAAATGCAGCTGCACCCGAAGCCGAAAAGTTGGTAAATAGAAATGTTGTGGAAATTGTGCTCGTTGCGGAACCATAGTGTGTTTGTGTCGATCTCGTTACGTGTGGACGGGTGTTGTCATGCAGCTAAGGCAAATTACCCGTTCCGCTCCCAAAGAACCACTTTTCGCTCGATTTTCTTATTTGGTTGCCGAACAAGGATCCGTTTTTGCTGTCCCTTTCTCCCACTGAAAACAACTCGTGAAGAGCTCCTACTCAACTTACTCACCAACCGCCGCCTTTTCTACCACTAACTATAAGATATTCCTTTAATGTGAGATAATTCCGCCGCTACCTTGAGAACTCAAGCCAGAACTGGCTACCACTCTTGTGATAACTGTAAGGAGATTGCTATTCGTAAGAAATACTGCGAGGAGATTGCTACTCGTGATCCAGGCAGGACTACACACAACTTGACAACTTGGTTTTGATATTTTCCTTTTTTTATTTACTAACCCAACCACGCGCGCACTCCTGAGGTCACTTCTCAGGTGAGTTACCGCCGAGGTGAATCAAAGGCATAAGGTACGATAATTTGTTGCTCGATCCAATATGAAGCAGGAATGCTATATAGCGGGAAAGTATCGAAAAAGCGAAGTGAAAACCCGGTCAAAACTGCAGAAAGCCTTTGTCCTACGTCCTTGTCCTACACGGCTCTGAAAGCAATTTCGGACGAGTTTCGTTGGCATCGTGTCAATCACCTCCGCATATGCACTAATACATCGTGCAACACCGCAGCGCTTCAATATTCTACCCACGTTCGCTTCACATTCTATTAGGTTGTCCGGAAAGTTCTCAGCGTTTTGGGTGTTTCACTTTGAACGATCGTAACTTTTTTAGTACTCATCGGATTTAATCGAAATAGCCACCATTCGAATCAGCACACTTTTGCCAATAGGACAGCAGTCGAGAAATCCCATTAAAGAAAAAACTGGGTGGTCGAGAATCCACGAAATCTGCGAAGTCTTTTTGCCTGCCGCTCCTAATTGATGAAGTATTTTTCAGCGAGAGTCCCTGAAAATGTTTGGAAAGGGAATATTCGGTTGGTGGAAGGTCTGCAGAATATGGCGGTTGAGGTAGAACTTCAACCCCCAATTCGTTCAATTTATGGATAGTGATTTGTGAAACGTGTGGGCGGGCGTTGTCATGCAAAAGAATCGGACCCTTTCTTTTGATAAGTGTTGGCTGCATCTGACAAAATTTTCGGTACAATTCGTCGATTTCTTCACAGTAGGGTTCTGCTGTGATGGTTTGGCCTGGTGATAAAAAGTTATAGTGGATCACACCAGCCGATGACCACCAAGCCGTGACCAGAATCTTTTTTTCGTGAGGGTTCGGCTTTGAAAATTACCTCGGTGGTTCGTCGAAATCCAACCACTGTCCGGAACGTCTCCTGTTATCATACATGACCCATTTTTCATCACAGGTGACAATTCGGCCCAAAAACAGGTCGTTTCTGCTGCGCAAAGCAATGCAGAAGGAACCTCGAGACGTGCCGAATTCCTGCCGTGCACTCATGTTGAGGCCGATTGTCGAGTTTCTTATCACCTCCCAATGGTGTTCCCATCCTCTGCACAACAGTGGATTTGCCAACGCCTAGCTCTTCTGCTACCGCTCGACCTGTTTGGGATAGGTCAGCCTCCAAGATCTCCCTAAAATTCTCATTAGATATTGCTTTAGGTTGACCGCCATGAGGTTCATCTTCAAGGCTGAAATCTCCAGAACGAAATTTGTTGAGCCATTGCCGCACAGTGCTTTCTCTAGCCACTATTGGGCCCCACACCTGGTTAATTTGTTGAGCTGTTTCGATTGCGGATTGCCCCAATTTATAGTCGAAGAAAAAATCGTCCGAAGTGCTCTTTTCACATGCTTGAAAAAATCTTGAAAAAAGGGGTTTATCAAGCAATGGTGAAACGGCAATTATACCATCAGATAGCGCAAGAAATTCTCTACAGGATGTGCTACTGAGAAGCAAGGCAGAATGAGTTTTTAATCAGCAGTGAATGTACAAAATATGCACAAAACGCTGAGAACTTTCCGGGACAAACCTAATACGTAGGCAAAGAAGCGATACTAGCGTCAGCATCGCTCGGACAGTTGTGGGCGATGTTATGTGGGCTTTCGAGTCGGTAGTTACAGCTTAATAGGGCGCTACAACGGCACCTTTCTTGGAAAAGGTGCCAAGCAGTGTCTGCTCAGGGGCGCCGAATTCTGTTCTGCTATATAGGCGCTTAATCCTACACCGTCTATGGGATTTATACGTTCACTTGCCTTTGAGCCTCCAGGCCATCTCCCCTCCGGGTGAGTTGTACACATCCGTCTGAGTGGACCAAATAAAACCCCACTCAGAAACCCCACTTTTCCTTGCTGAATACTTAGCCACACAGCATTACATATTGAAACTAGAAGAGGATGTGCATCATGGGTTAGAAGTTTTGTTACAGCGAAAATTCAACATAGGAAAAGATGTATTAGGTTATCCGGAAAGTTCTGCAGGTTTTGTGTTACTATTTTTTGCTGATTCATTCATTGCTGATTAGAAACTCATTCTCCCTTGCGTCTCAGTAGTACATCCTGAAGAGAAATCCTTTGCGCTCTCTGATGGTATAACTGCCGTTTCACCATTGCTTGATGAACCCCCTTTTTCAAGATTTTTTCAAGCATGTGAAAAGAGCACTTTGGACGATTTTTTTCTTCGACTATAAATTGGGGCAATCCGCAATCGAAACAGCTCAACAAATTAACAAGGTGTGGGGGCCCAATAGTGCTAGAGAAAGCACTGTGCGGCAATGGCTCAACAAATTTCGTTCTGGAGATTTCAGCCTTGAAGATGAACCTCATAGCGGTCGACCTAAAGCAATATCTGACGAGGATTTAGGGGGATTGGAGGCTGACCATCCCAAAACAGGAATCGACAGGTAGCAGAAGAGCTAGGCGTTGGCAATCCACTGTTGCAGATGGTCTGGAACACATTGGGAAGGTGAAAAAACTCGACAATCGGGTGCCCCACAATACGATGAGTGACCGGCAGTTGGCACGTCTCGAGCTCCTTCTGCATTGCTTATTTCGCAACGAAACGACCAATGTAATTTGGACGAATTGTCACCTGCTGTTAAATCGGGTCATGAAAATAAAATAGATAACAGGAGACGTTCCGGACAGTGGTTGGATTTCGACGAACCACCGAGGTAATTTTTAAAGCCGAACCCTCACGAAAAAAGATTTTGGTCACGGCTTTGTAAGTACATCGGCTGGTAGTTGATCACACTACTAACTTATATATAACACAGGACCAACCATACACAGCAGACCCTACTGGTGAAGAAACGAGAACGAATAATGTACGAAAAATTTGTGTCAGATGAAGCCCACACTGATTCAAAAGAAAGGGGCCGATTCTTGCCATGACAACGCCCGGCCACACGTTTCACAAAGTCACTATCCATAAATTGAACGAATTGGGGGTTGAAGTTCTACCTCAACCGCCATATTCTCCAGACCTTCCACCAACCGAATATTCCCTTTTCAAACATTTTCAGAACTTCCTTGCTGAAAAATACTTCATCAATTAGGACCAGGCAAAAAAGACCTTCGCAGATTTCGTGGACAAACCTCCGTAGAGAATGCCGTTCCCCTCGAAAATATTGTCCCACCCCACAACAAAATCCTGAAAATTTTTATAACTGCGAGATAACCGCACTAAACAGGACCTCTCTATCGGTATACCGAGATCATAGAAATCGCGACTCGGACAACATGAACAGAATTCGGAGGCGAGCAGTCTTACGATAAGCCTCCACTTGAGAGGATCGCTACGCTTCTCAGTAGGAGATGAAGTGTGGGCGAGTTTTTGTTGTGATGTCGCAGGAACGAGATATTACTCTGACGTCGAAGGCCTGTCTATGATCGGATTTCTACTACTTATGCAGGTGACCTGCCATAGAACAGTACAACATGAAGAGTGTCAGACTTGAGAGGTGAATCGGGAAGAAACCCCTCGGTCCGAAACTAGAGAAGTGCACTCTGGATCAACTACTGCCGAAGTACGCAAGTGTACCGACTTATTATCAACTCGTGAAAACGCATAAGTTGGTCAGAAGCGAGCATGGCGATGTGGTGGACCTCGGGTCCATTAAACAAGGCCAATCCCCCACCCCCCTCCCGTGGCATCCTGTGGCGGTCCAACGGACAGAATAAGCTGGTTTCTGCAGCGCATCCTCTGTCCTCTGCTTTCATATGTTCACCATCACCTCAAGAACGTGAAGCAATTCCTGGAGCAACTACGACAGTGCAACTTCTGCGATAAACCACGGTTGCAATACGAAAGTTTTGATGAATGTTGTTAGCAACTTTACACCTAATGTGACGTACCAAAGAGCTGTAGAGGACCATGCATGCGATCTTTTACGCACTCAACCACCAACATCTCCAGCTCTTTGGCCTCCATGTCGAAGACATTGGTGAGCTCCTTCGGAACGTGGTTAGGGTGAACATATTTCGCTTCAGGAATATCTATTACAAGCAGACGAGAGGACTCGCTATGGGAAGCCGATTGGCACCATTGCTTGCTATCATATTTATGGATAGCCTTGAAGAGCAGCCTTGCTGTCTGAGATTCTGTACTTCGGACGATACATCGACGACATTTTTATTGTCGGAAAATCAGGGACTGCACTACGACGGACATTTGGAAGGCTGAACGGGATGTGTCAATCAATAAAGTTGACAGCCGAGCGACCTCCCCCAGACGGTTTTCTCCCATTTCTGAATACCAAAGTGAAGATCTCGGACGGTCAGATCAACACCATGTGGTATAAGAAGTTGGCATCCCAGAACATCCTCATTCACGCGAGAAGTTGCCATCCTCTTTACATGAAAGTGAATGTAGTACACCACATGGTTACGACGTCACACGATCTGACCTCCACGAATCACGAACAAGTGGCCATGACAGAATGAGAACATCTTGCGGCCAAAACGGTATGAAAAACGACAGCTCCGAATGGGAGCCGCCTTTCAGATCACCTTATGGCACTCCACTCGTGTTACCTTTCATCAGCGACTCGTTCGCTATTGATGTTAATCGCGTCGTAAGACGATCACGGCTCCCTATAAGCCTGGTATTCCGACCACCTCTTAACTTACGACGACTTTTAACATCTTCGCGACCATACGAGAGTCGATGTGAAAGACAGCTAACGACCTTAATGTGATCTGTAGGAGAAGATGAGGTGTGTCAGGAAAAGTGTGTGGTGTACAAGGTGGTGTGCCTCTCATGTCACGAGTTCTACATTGGAGAAACATCGAGGCCACTTCACAAGAGAATGGAGGAACATCTAAGACGCTTTGCGAGCCACGAGAAAGCTCCCGGAGAACCCATTCTCGAGCACCGCCACATACGCACGCACAAGACAAGACCGCACGAACTTCGATCTCCATCGTACACAGAATGTGGAGCATTCCGGTTGAAAGGAAAGATTCAGGGAGCCTGTGAAAATAAAGCACAAGGGACCACAATCGAACAGCAGGAAGAGAGAAAGTGGCAAAATGGTTTGTTATCAGTATAAGATGTGCACAATGGAGACATACGTGACGAATGCTAGATCACCCTTGTCCGCACCCTTATAAATGATCCCAATCCTTCCACTTTTATTTCTATCCTACCGCTACGTAGTGAGGCCTAACGGAGCCTTGTTCTCCTTCCCTCTTCTACCTAGTGTGGGTTGTTGCTTTTTTCACTGTAATTAGTGCTGTAACATTGTGAGGGTATAATATGCGTTATTAAAGAATCGAACGTACCTGACGAAGGCTGTATGCCGAAACGTTGTATATGATACAAGATTTACGAAGAGGAAGAGCTTTGCATCCATGTGATTACAAGCAAGATAACACAATGAAGCTCAGGGAACCATCGCATTCTGATTAATAAAACCACTTGTCTTAGTGCATCGGCTGGCTCTCCTGCATGTAAATGCACCAGTCGATGCACACAATAAGACAAGCCACGGCTCTGGTGAGAAAGTTGCCCCATGCCCTCTCTTTGATGAAAGCTCTGATTACACCTGGAGACGAAAATTAAACGTAGCTTTCGGAGTGCTGAATTAACGACTTTTCCTCACGATGAAAATGGGTAGAGAGATGAGTAGTAGCCATCCGCTGGTGCGATTAATGCATATAGGGAGGGCCAAGAACGCTGCATTCGGCTGCCATCTAATTTTGCCTAAAAAAAAAATCGAGGGAGAGCGCGATCCATACCAAGAAATGAGCAGGCAGAATTTCGCAAGAAGATAACGGGTAGAGATTGACCTCTGGGACTGAAAAACTCGCACATCAGACTTTCCGGGGGATGATGCGCTGTCCGTTACACCATCAGAGCCGCTCTTACCATCCCAGCTTGGAATTAAACAGCAGTTATCATATGATATTCAAGTTTAACTTTCCGTAAAAGTTGTGTGAACGTGGCCAAATGTTCATCGTAGAATTTTTTTGATGGAAAGGTACAGCCACACTATTTATCCGAGTCAACACTCAAAGTTCGCTCTTGAGCCCAGGTTTGATTTTTGCTGTCGCAACCCGTTGTCTGGTGAACTAAGCCGTTGATCACTCGTATTGTTGGTATACATGACGGTGGTACCCATTTTTCATCACCGATGATTACGTTGGATTGCTAATTGTAGGTCAGATGAGAAATCAAGGGAAACTTGACAGGGCCAGTTCAGATGGCGGGAGCTGGTGTGAACTCAACACATGTGGGACCAATATTTTCTCGAATTCTCCTTGTTCAAAAGAAGTCTCAGTAATGGAAGAACACAGCTGGTCGAACGAGTGTGCGTAGGCGCTACATAGCAGGAGATGTTTCGAGAATCGGGTTTTTACTAATACTTTCTTTCACATAATCCTACAATTACAGTGTTCCAGAAATTGGATTACTTAATATTTATCAAGCGTGAAATCGATGTATCAACGATAAAATGCCATATGAGCAAACAATAGTTATTCGTCTGCAATTTCCATCCGACATTCTACTTCTTTCGGCCGCGTTCGCCCTTGAAGGAGAGGGGGGGAAGGGGGAGAGAGCAATTTGCTTAGTAGTTGGTTGAACCACTTTTCTTACTTTAAAGGCAGTTGGCACGATGGTTTCCTAATCGGCCTAAAATGCTAGCAGGGGGCTATACATTGGGGAAATGGCAAAATAACGGAGTGAAACGGTCAAAAACCAGCGAAGAAAAAGCCTCCGCTCTCAGCGACTTGTAGATCGATTTCGGACGAGTTTCCCGTTGGCATCTTACCAGTCACCGCTACCAAAGATACGGTTGCATTTGGTAACCCATGTATGCATGCAGCATCACGGCCGCTTCATACCAATCCCTTCGATTCATAATTTGCTTAGCAAATGAATGAATACCGCGGTCAGAACGGCGTCGCCATTTGTGGGCGGGCGGACGTGGTGGGCCTTTGGAGTCGAGACTGTTGATAGGCCCTTATAAGGGCACCTTCCTTGGAGAAGCCGCTATGCAGCGCCTGCTCAGGGTCGCGGAATTCCGTCCTGCCAGGCGTATTGATCCTAGTCGTCTTGGGGATTTATCGTGCCAACTGCCTTTAATGAGTTCTGTCTTCTTGTAAAGCTGCGGAATGAGGCAAGGAGTGAAAGGGTGATAGGCCCTCCCCGTGAGGCGGATGACGCCCGTTTTCCTGATCACCTGAGGCGGAAGCGCAGATCTCATTCTCCCAGCACAAACCTTCACATTCTTGAGCACGGTCTCTCAATCCTTGATTCAACTGCCGTCTCCTATTTCCACGAACTCTTACCATTATGCATACATTTTCGCAGTCCATTCCATTCACCTTTTCGTCTTTCAATCTTCTTTGGTTCTCCAGGGTGTGGAACAGCGGCTGGAGGCGCCGCTGAACATTTGCACGGTAGGCGATATCGCATCCACACCAAGTGAGTCATCACTTAACTTTTGCCAAGATTGGAGAAAACACAATCCAATTGTTCTCCAGCTTCTCTTTTGCTGTAACCTCGGCATTGTTGTATGATTCGTTAATACTGCTGTGCCTCTCGAGGTTTTCAGGTGGAATATTTATTTAGCGGCCTAACGTTTCGACGTGGTCGTCTTCTTCAGAGGCCAGGCTCCACTGCCAATCCGCCGTCACATGCTGTCTCGCTACTGACTAACATCCGCATGTGACGGCGGTGGAACCCTGGCCTCTGAAGAAGACGACCACGTCGAAACGTTAGGCCGTTAAATAAATATTCCACCTGAAAACCTCGAGAGGCACAGCAATATTGACGAATCATACAGTTCAATTAGTTTTACTGTCCACGATGATCGTATGGTAAGAGGAACTTGTGCGCATTTTGTACTGCTGTGTTCTTAAGGGTTGCCATTTTGAAAGCAGGACCTCCAGAAGGGCACGCCTTCGCGTTGTGATCATTTCCTGAAAATACGACTCCCTGATTCTATCCTCAAATACGACCCCTCCCTCCCCATGCTACCTACCACTTTCCTAGATTTTCCCAACTTCCTACCACTTTTTCCATTTTTTCCCGAAAATTTTCCAGTTTTTCAGCCAAGAATTTTCCGTGGAGCTCAGGGCACATCATTGGTTGGTGGATTTTAGTCGAGTCTATACGACCCCTCCCCCTCCACCCTTCTTTGGAGGTTGGTACTCGAATTGAGCCGTTGATTCCCACTACCCCTAGAAAGGTCAGAAAGTAAACACGACTCCCTCT
>MU952751.1:0-11236 GCA_036418165.1 Cooperia oncophora | reverse complement strand
AGTATTTACTGTTGTACACTCCTGAAAAGGTTACACCACGTTGTGTCCTTTATATGGAGCAGCAAGGTAGAGGCTTTACGTGCGGAACACTTTTGGAATCGGAGCCTGTAATTTTTGTGCAATTGCTACTCTGTGTCTAGTTAGTCGCACATCTCTCCAGGATGTGCGAGGGTAGCGGTAGCATACTTGTTGGGAAAGATTGCCTGCAACAATGGAGAAATGGATCACAAGGGGACGAAAAGAGTGGAGGAGGGGGGGGGGGGGGCAATAGGGCTGCGTGGTTAGCCTGCGGTACGCTTTGCTTTGCATCAGTCATAGTTTTCCCATTTGGCTTGCGAACATAGTCTTATTTCACCTTACAGCTGTTTGATTAATAATAACATTCTAGTAACAGCACTTCCCTGCTGCATTTTCTAGTTAAATTCAACTTAGCTTCTTCCCATTGAATGGTTCGCTTTCTGGCTTTACAGGAAATCGATTGCAACTTGAGTTGTCAGTTTGACAGTTTTCTTTCATTTAATTTCCTGGGCACTATTCCCTGGAAGGCAGAGGTAGTGTAGTGGCAAGCGGCACGCTTAGCCGCTCACGATCTGGTGATCAGATCCTCCTCCCGCTCTCGCCCTAGGTGAGCAAGCTATCTAACCCCTTCTTGGAAGAGTGCATATGGCTACCAGATGTCTGTGAGGATGGAACCTGACTTGTACATCTGCCGGCAGTTCCCCACCATCATATGCACTACGATTCTGAATGCGATGAAGATATGCTTAGTGCGCATCGCAGAAGAAATGAGCGCACTTGGGAATGTTCATATATTTTTTTTACATTTAGGAGTCTTCTTCATGAAATTCGGTGTTATGTTACAAAAGTTTCTCCAGTTCTATCTAATTTACCTTTAGATTATCCCTGCTGATATACTACGCATAGAGCTTGATGTGCTTGATGCATCCTTACCTGCAAACAAACAACAACTGGTGCGACTCAAAACTCGTTTGTAGTAAGTAGCTCTGTTTTTCTTTTTTCCTAAGTAAGCTAATTTGGCATAGATAATGACATTACGCTCCTTGTTCAAGGCCCAGTAAGGGAGGTCGTTCAGGTCGTCGCGCTTTTTAGAAACAGTTTGTTGCATGTTGTAGGGGTCCATACGTGGACCACGACAGCGAATGTGCTTGATTTTTGCTATGCGTTTCCGGAACCGCCAGAAAGGGAGTGAAAAATTTTCTCAAAGGGTGATTCGAACCATATTATTGTGCTCTGTTTTACAGTAGTGTTGAGTATGCAGAGCATTTGAGAAAGGGGTTCATTCGAATAAAAGTCAATAGATAGAGTGTTTATCCAGAGAATGCATAATTTTCATCGATTCATTGCCGCTGGCTGACATATACAGTTACGGTGATGTGGGAGTGCGAGTGTCACTGCCAACGAAATGGTCGGTTCTTTGACTCCCAGAAAGCTCGGATGTTCTTTCTCCGCCGAACTCTCTTATACAGGGTTGATTCGAGGCTCTATTCATGATTGACACTTATTCCTGGTCCCGAAGCTTTTGGCGGCAATACGACGCTGAAAAGAACTGTATGCTCGTTGACAACGAGTGCGAGCAGAAAAATATCACACCAAAGTGGCGACGCCTTGCGCCACGTGAAAAGTGAGTGGCATACTTGTGATCAGGGTATCGAATAACCTCTGACTTCTCATAAACTATGCCAACAACAAGTAGAACAGAGCTCGACAAGGTGGTTTGAATAGCCCTTTCTCAACAAGACTCTTTTTTACCGTTCCTGGAGACGCACAGAAAAAAAAATGAAACCTATTGTGGGCCCACTCTCGGTCCCCTGCACCATGCAACAGACTGACTATTTCCTGAAAAGGCACCATTACCTGTAGTGACGTCCCTGATGAGCCTCTTACAGAGCCCTGAGTTTGGCCATTCTTGGAAAATTTGATGGTGCTCCGTATTTTCAGTTATAAGCAAGCCAAGTATAATTTATTGCGTGAAGAAAGCGAAGGCTATGCTAAGTTGATTACGGAGCTTATGGATGCAGGTGGCGGTCTGCCAGCCAAAACGATGATTGCTCGTGTTTCTGTGCCTAATAGTTTATTCATTCTAAAATTCTTGATAAGGATTTACGAATCGACCTTCTGTAACACCCTCAATTTATAGGCCAGTTCAATTTGGACCCTAATCGTGTAATTGATATTGCACTGGAATGCTATGAATGTTGTGTTTCTCAAAAAGACTTCTATATATCCTTGCTGAAGGAAATAAAAGCTAACAAGGATTATCTATGCACTTTGCTTGGATTTAAATATACATTTCCTATACAGTCGTAAGTTTTCTTTACATCCAAAGCATAGTATTTCCCTCTGAAAGGAAACTAAATTACAATTAGTTATATGAGAAAATTCCAATTTTCTATCTACAATTCTTATCACCTTTTCCTTTGAATGATAAGCTCATAGTGAGCATAATAACTCGTGCTAAACGGTACTCCAGAAGTTTTCTAGACGCTCGCTACTTACACTCGATTATCACATTTACCGCGTTCTCTCAATTTTTGTGACCAGTCACGAATATCAAAATGCATTTGAATCTTATCTTATTTCCAGGCTGCTGGGAAAGAGACCCCCTTCTCATTATATGTTGTCACTTCGTCGTTACTTCGTGAGGACATGATTGATCTCATGAAAATCACTGGATTTGTAAGTTATGCTGTTCCTTTGTGTTTACGAACGTTCGGATTCGTACTCATTCCAAGATCGGTTCCAAAGCAGAGGGTATCGAAGAAACACAATCAGAAGGCTACGAGAGCTGCAAAAGCAGGAGAAAGGGCTAGAAAGGTCAGATTCAAACACCTATTTGATTGTATGTACCTATTCTTTCTTTGCTCGAAGAAAAATAAAGTAATGTGCCAAATGAGTCAGACTGGGAACTCTAGTTGAGAGCTCATTCGGGGCTGATCGTGGGGGTAGAATTACCTGGGCTAGCTCACTGTTCAGTGCACTCCTTCTTTGGTCATCTGATGAACACGTTTTACACTCATCTCGGATGTGGATCCTCCAGCTTGCCATGGTGTGTTACATTAGTTACGGTAGTCGGTCCGTCACACCTTGAAGTGAATGGACACCTACAATGCTGCGCTTCTTCGCCACCAAGCCACACGCAAACGTCGTGGAAAAAATAATGGTCATTCCCTCCACCCTCGCTAGTCTCGAGGTGAGCGCTTGCGTCGATACCGAATTCCCGCAGTGAATACGAAGTCAGAGGTAGAAAACAACTACTAGTGAAAAGGCGCAGGCAAGTAGCACATTGTCCACGGTTATACGTGTGGCTAGGGAGCACGAGCGCAGCATGGAGATGGCAACCGGGTGTCACTACAGGCCAAGGCCAGGCCCTTTCTCATGTGCTCTTGAGAGGAGAAAGTGACCCGCTTCTGCAGCAGTTGACCCATTCACCTCGCATATGGCAAGGATCATCCTCGGATGAGTGTTCGTCGTCAAGGAATGGGCCCGCAGCAGTCGAACGAGCTTTCATGCTCCACTTTTGCTACTAGCAAAGAATGTGCTTTTGAGTATCTTAAAGATTCCGTGATTTTACTATGGAGAAAGCACAAATTTTTCTATTTTTCGTAGACTTTGTTCATACCCCGTTTACTTTTTTCCTTTAGGCAGAGACTATTTTGGCGTCAAACATACCTGTTGATGCATCCCGCAATGCGAATGTCGATGTTATGGACACTGGCCAGTCTATTGTTGGAGTATCGCTTGCCACTGTAGCTGCAATTCAGGAAGCTGATGATGCCAAGCTTGCTGCTGAGCTTAAAGAGGTTATTTACAAACCCACAATCAAGTGATGGACATTTCGATAACGAGCTTAGTATTCTTCTTTAGGACAAACGCTTGTTTTTCCAGGAATCAATTCTGTCGACAAATCAAAAACTTGGTTTGGTTTGCGCTCTGATAGAGGATGGTGCATGGTCTCTGGCGAAAACTATAATCGATCGTCTACCTGAGTACTATGCTGTACAGGCAAGGTATAACGTTTGTCTCTTTTCCGTGAGGTATACCTTCGTTAGTTGCCTTTACCCACCTTTAACGTGGACGCATAAAGAAGTTTGCATTCGGGAGTGTACTCCATCGTTCTGCGTAGCATCAATCAGCAGTCAGTTGATTTGACACCCTACAACACCACCATGTCCGTTTTGCTCATTGTGGAAATGTCGCGCGTAGTCTCGCTTCCAACGCCCTTCCATTGTTCTGGCTGTAATATAGGACTTGCGAAGCATCTCCATACTACAATGTCAGTTACCCATCACGCTCACGACAGCGCGGAACCTGATTGGAGACTGTCCGAATGAAAGCAAAGCACACACTTGTTTTGACATTCGCAAATTGCGAAAAAGATCGTATGCTTTTGATTGACTCCAGCGAACAGAACACTGAAAAAGGCGGACCTATTGACACTCATCTTTTCTGCGAACTTTCCGTTTCTCTAGATTGATACACGACTGGTATCCTCGCGAATTCTCTGACTTGTTGAATCTCGCGGATTTCCGATTCTCCAGTGTCGTGAATCCTGAGCGAGTTGTGATGACAAAGCTTATTATCATTCAGTTTATTTTTAGCACACGAGTGAGCAATGCAATCTCTGATCTCATCGGTAAAGCCATAGAGAAATTCTACGGGGAGAAATGCTCAAATAGACTCGAAGACCTCGATTTGGACGTAAAACGCAATGATAACTCCAGATCAGTAGAACAAGTAGGTTGTGATTTTTTTCAAAGAATTTTTTAATTGTGATATTTGTGATTTTATCTACAATTTCACATTTTTTGTTAAATCTAATATCGACTTCCTGAAGGTCTCTTCATGGAGTGGTCTCGCCTCCCTGACATCCATGTTATGGTATGTTGGACCACGATTAGCGTATCGCCCAATAATAATGACGAGGCTGGTGCGTTTGATTACCGCATTCTATCGTGAGCAACCGAAAGGATCCGATGGAGTACCACGAGATTCACCCGGTAATTTTTTACTTGCGATAGCGTCCCAGCATTTCAGTTTTTTGTCTCTAGTGCCATTGTTTTGATGACTTTCCTCCATTTTGAATGACAGGACACCGTACTCAGAGTTTTCCCACTTTTTTTTTTTTTTTTTTTTCAAAAATATCTTCAACTTTTCTACTTCTGCCTGAAAGCTATCTCGGTTCTGGCAACTCATTTTCGATGATCATGCTTCGGAGACTAGTGTTGGCTGAGCGCAGTACTGCGCGAAATGGTTCAGTCTGTGTCAAGCTGAATCTAAGGAAAAACGGATTTCTGTGTTGCACCCCCTAACACTTGGCCTAATTCCTATGTTTCACAATCCGGCTCATTTTATGATATTTCCATATTTCTCCTCTTAAATGAGCAATTGCCAATGTGTTTATCAGATTTCTATAAACACTCATCATTCGTTGGCGATAGAACGGCTTAGCGGTCGAAAGGTAACTATATCGAAATCATAGTGAATTGTGTTTACATCATAACACTACCGTTGAGCAGTTTTTTCACATATCCGCATGTTGGTGGCCCTTATATTCCCACACGGCGAACAACCTTCGTGAAGTTTTTTCTATATTTGGTCGTAACTCGGAAAGTATTAGCGGCCTACTCATAAACGCAAAAGGATAGAAAAGCATTGAGGGCTTTTGCCGCATTGATTGCCAAGGGTCCTAATCGGTGCATCCACATCGAATCGCAACAGGATCAAAGGTGGTAACGGATAACTGACGGCTTGCCGTACACTATATCACAACTTATTAGTCCCGGCAACCACAAATGTAGCTCTATATACACACCTCCGAAATCGCTTGCTGCCGAGAAAGTTGCTTTAGTGTGGCTTAGCAACTCGTGCATTGAATTTATGGTGAGGCTTCCTAATGTTTCCCATCCTTAAGCCCTCTCTTGCCGTCCGTACTTCTTGGAAAGCCGACGTCCCGTTGCTGCTGGGGCTCACGTTGGTACCAAGGTCATCCTCCTTTTCTGAAGCTCCTCAAGGTATCTTATCAGCTGTTATCACTCCCTGCCACCCACCAATGATGTCCCATCCTGCCCCCTATCTCACTTCTTGGATCCAACGTTCGGTCGTTGCTCTGGCAGGTGTTATGAATAGGCAACCCACTCCTTCTAAGGCTCCTTATGGTATCTTATCAACTGTTATCACTTCCTGCCACCCACCAATGGTTTCGCGCAGTCCATGCCCCCGCCTGCCCTTATCTTACCTAACTTGGATCCGACGTCCGGTCGTTGCTCTGCCCGGTGTTATGAATTAGACAACCCACTCCTTCTAAGGCTCCTTGTAGTATCTTATCAGCTGCTATCACTTGCCTCTACCCACGATGATGTTGCCCAATCATCCTGCCCCCTATCTCACATCTTGGATCCAACGTTCGGTCGTTGCTCTGGCATGTGTTATGAATTAGGCAACCCACTCCTTCTAAGGCTCCTTATGGTATCTTATCCTGTCTCTCCACTTGCTTCACCACACCAACAATGTTTCCTGCGCCCGGCCTACCCTACCATTCACACTATCAATTCGAGGGCACTGTCCGCCTGTTTTGAATGAAAGCTCATGATTTCCGGTCAAACAACAGCATAACACTCCTCTTCCATGGTACGGAGCTGTCGGGGAGGTGGTCGGCCAGAAGGAGTGCGCACACTGTTTGAAGCCGTTCTCAGACTTTTCTTTGAAGCGCGTATGCGACAAAAAGTGGTAGAAAACGAGTAATACGAAGGGGATATAATGCTGTTGTGTCATTTGATCGCTTCAACAACTGGTGCAGAAAGACTTTGGAACCGCGGAAAACGCAGCCGCACTGACCCGCCCCGACAGTCCGTAATGATGAGGAGTATACATAGCAGAACACACAAACATATCACAACACAACAACACACACACACAACTAGACAAACTTAAGCGGATTCATATGTAGTAGGATATTGCTTCCAAAGTCTCATAGAATTCGAATGATCGGGGTTTGGAAGCAAGTTTTTTCTTCCTTTTTGCAGTCGCAAGAACTATGATGGATATTGTGGACGAGATCATTCTACCTGGTCTATCGTTGTCGGAGTATAACAGTGGTTTATCCGAAGAAGTGTGGACCTTGCTTCAATTTTTCCCGTACACATGGCGATATCGTCTTTATGGGCAGTGAGTCTTGCAGAATATCGCTTGTATTAATACATATAAGGAACGAGAAATGGCGCTGTTCGGCTCAGGGTGGAGTGGTGAAAACTTTGCGCCTTCGCTGGGTTTTTTTTTGTTAATTCCACGTCTCATCGTTGTAAGAGCTGTAGACTCTTCTCAAGTATAAACGAAACTCGCGCTATTGCTGGCTTCACAAGTGTTCACAGTTCTCCGCGCAAATCATCGGCAATGATTGGTGGGAGTCGGAGAAATGCCCCCACCAAGCCGAACTACGCCCAAAGGCCATTATAATGTGAGATAGAGCTTATACATCATATTTCTACAGTTGGAAGTTTGCCAACACGGTCCGCCATCCGGAAGTGAATATCGTACGCGGCAAAGTTCTAGGAAGGACAAAATACGTGCTCAAGTAAGTAAGGCGTTCTCCTCAAAAGATATCTAGATAGGTTTTTGGATTTATGATATCTGAAACATCAGGAGACTGTCGAAGGAGACTGTGCGAGTGATGGGTCGGCAGTTGGGGAAGCTGTGTCACATTCACCCAATAACCGTGTTCGACTATTTGCTCAGTCAGGTACTACATTCTTGTGTTCGGATAGCCTCCGCTTCTTATGGCATTTGTGGTTTGTTCGCTGAGAATATCCATGCCTCTTCATTTTATTATGAACAACATGAGAAAGGTCATCGAGTTCTTTCTTACATTCCGTCTGATATGCTCACCAGCAGTAGCACAATCAGTCAAGTCAGTTTCCGTTTAGGAATAGTTTTGATATGGTATATCGAAAGTATTCCTAACCGGGATACTAAAGTCAGCCGTAGATCAGTATTTGTTTATGGCGGTTACTTTTCCCTGTTCTTTATTCGATTCCACCTAATGCGGCATAGAGTAGATGAAGAGCGCCGCTCTCCACCTCTCCCTCTCTACCATTTTAAGACAGGCCTCGCGCAAACCGTTCCTAGATTTTTCTCGCCTTCGCGGCTTCACAGTCAGTAACGAATGGCTGCTGCTCTTATGAGGGGGTCTTCTTCCCTAGCTGTCCCGACCACCAAAACTCTAAAGTTATTTTCTATCACGAGTTCAGTCTCTTCACCATTTTTTCACTCACTCATCACTGTTTTTCGTTGTGAAACACGGGTGGGAGGAGGGCAGGGTATTGCTTTGCTGCATGAAGAGCTGATTCGTAAAACTCGTACAGTGGCGCACGGAGTCCTTAATTTCTTCTCCATGGTTTTTTTTACTTCTTTCTTCTCTGCAGAGTCTTTTAGCGACCATAGGTTTGCAAAAGAACGCCATTATCCACAATATGCAATCGCGAGGTTTCTTCTCAAGGTGGTGTCCGAGACCGATCTGCCGCTCTGATACAGGCAGTCTAGAACCACTACCCTTCTAAATGGGCGATCGTATTTCTGAAAGGAAGTATTCAGGAGTGGAAACCTTATCCTTTTATTCTTTGCTGCATCAGACCATTTTTTGAAAGCACTGCAGTGGCAAACGAGCTGGGCAAATACTTACGGCAATCAACTCGTTACACTGCGATTGATTTCATCTTTCTCCCATGTTTCTGTTGTTTTCTCTCGAAAGGAATTTTGTTATTCATGTATCAGCCGGAGATGGTATACAGTTCTGATTTATGTAACAATATAATCCCTCTCTCTGCGATCCTTGCCAACAATTTGTGGCGTTATCTCAAGGTCCAAACTTTTGAAAACTCTGGATACAGCCATTGTGCGAGAGCCTGAATATTTCTCACTGAATCATGGAATTTTACTATTTTGACATTGTGAGTATTCCCAGTCACCTTTGTCATATTTCGTCGTTGTTGCTCATTTCTTTTTCTTTAGACCTGCATTATTGATAACAACTTGCCAGTCTCTGATATAACAGGCAGTTGAAGCTCGATGGGAAACTAAGTCCATGGCTGCAAGCTCTAGCAACTTTGGTTGGTTCAGGTTGTACTAGCAATAAATCGTACTCTTCTTGGAAGTAGACAAGTGTGCAATTGCCACATTATAGGTGTAAAGATGTGTTTAATTCTCAGTCTCTGTGGCCCTACGCCCTCCTTTCCCGGACACATCACAAGGGAACCGCGTTTGGGTCCTGGAAAGTTTATTGTGAGAATTTCCTTCGTCATTTTCCCTGTTTCACACGCGCTGTATACTCTCTCCCCTTTTATTTTGTGAGGAGAGGACAAGGTTACTAATACTAGGCTCACGGACTACTTGAACCGCGGCCCCTTAGTTCAGTTTTCTATTTGCCTGCTTTCTCTCATCTGCATGGCGTTCTGGGGTCGCGATGACCCCGCGCATCCCAGCTAGGTGAGAATCCACTCCGCAGACCTCTCTCTTTGGAACGGCGAAGTTTTGGAAAACGTTGAAAGAGGGGGAATGAAGGTTGTGAAAGGAGTTCGTACCGAAGCAGAAAATTTTATTTTCGTCTTATTTTGACAAAGTTTCCCACAGCGCGAGAATGTGCCCTGCTCTCCTACGACCGGTGACTCTGGACTTCTGCGCTGTCTCGTGATGACCTCATCTTGACCAATACCAGAATTTTTTAGCTAATTATCGGACGCTTGATGCTGTTTAATTTCGGGGAGTTCTGAAACTCACCTGCTTTATCTTCTTCCAATTACTTGCTATAAAAATCATTCGGTTTTCATCCCGGTCTCCTCAGGTGGGTGCGGTCTACAAAAAGTACAACGTCGAACTGGCAGGAATGTTGAATTATGTCATGAATCAACTGAAGAATGAAAAAAGGTTTCTCGTCATTTATTCTTGTTTATATATCTCTTCCGTCTTTGTGTTAACATTCTTTCGCAACAACTTTTTACAGCTTTGATCTCCTTGTTCTGCGTGAAGTCATCCAAAATATGGCGTGTATTGAGGGCGTAGCTGGAGCCACAGCTGAGCAGTTGGAGGCGTTGGGAGGTGGCGAACTGTTGAGACAAGAGGTACTGATTTAATTCATAGATAAAGCTCGTGTTTTTTTTCAGCACACCGAATTATGAAAAGTCGTCAAATTAGATGTTTTGGATTAGTGTTTTCCTGGTTTCAGGCAGGAAGTTTCACGAACGCACGAAATAAGCGTGCATCTGCCCGATTACGAGATGCTGTTTTAACCGGTGACATTGCTGTTGGGCTGTGCATCTTAATTGCTCAACAGAGGGAGTGTGTTGTGTATCAAGAAAGCTCCCGTCTACCACTCAAGCTGGTTGGGGAAATGGTAGATCAGGTGAGTAGTTCGTTTTCCAAATTCATTCATCATAAGATTGTCGAAGTAATGCTTTGGCAAGGATTTCCTTTACCCGAGAACATGGTGATGTCTTACCGTGATGTTTAGTGGCTCCATTCCTCTCCAGAGTCGTAGGAGTAACATTGCTGAAGTGCACGTGCGCTCATAGATACCCCTTTTTGCGAATGTGAGCTCAATTTCACATAGACTTTCACTGACGTTGTTTCGTGGATCACGTCGATGATATTGGTGTGGTCCTGTCCTCCGAAATGCTGAGAGAAGTCCTCGAGTCTCATAATTGTACTCTAGTTCGCTGTGGATGAAAGGGCAGTATGCATAAGGGCCTGGCAGGCAGTATGATTGTGCCACGGCGCCAAACTTGTTCTTTGCCAGTTGTTGAATAATGCGACAAAACGTTACGATACAGGTCACTTGCTCGCTCTGAGAGCTGGTGGGGAACAGGTTTGAGCCACCGCGCCAAAGTCATCCCGCTTGACACACCCCTTCGTCCGCCACGATTTAGCCTATATTTAAGTGGACTCGAAAGTGGAGATGCGAATATTACTGTTATCGGGCATCTAACGTGAATCAGATCAGTGGTTCGCCCTCCTTTGTTCTCCTTGAGAATCTTTTTAGAACATTTGCCCTGGTTTTGCGCCCCCTAATCCCTATCCTGCCGCTCAGCGATGGATGCTGGCAGTCGCCTCTTCTTTTTTCCTAACTGTCATCGCTCTACGCCACTGACTGTTGTCATTCTATGCCAAGCCTTATTACGTACACCTGCTATGAACACCTGTTTCAGTGTCGTGACACACTACTGCAACT
>MU952744.1:0-13134 GCA_036418165.1 Cooperia oncophora | reverse complement strand
CGCCCGAATCTGCCTACCTATCTTGCCCACTTCCATCATATGAAAATAGAAGCCTATAAGAGAGCTGTCCTCACACGACGAGAAGAAGACTGGGATCATTACAGATTGATCAGTGGCAAATTTGAAAAAAAAACTCCTTAAGTATAACATTTCGGTAGAAAAAAGGTTATGGAATCGAATAATAGGGCGTCTTTCTACAAATTCCTGAATTTTCGCATTAATCGTAAAGAAGGAGTTAGTGCACTGAAAAGGCAGGATGGCACGGTAGTGGTTTCAGACTCTGATAAGGCCGAAATGCTGGCCGAGGTTTTTGAAAAAGTTTATGTAAACAATATGTAAACATCGGTCTTAAACCTGTCCACGGTAGCATCCCCCATATGCAGGACTCTGTTTGGTTCAACCGTCATGAAAGAACATCTCTAAATGGCGCAACTCTTCTTCTGTTACCCCAGACGGTATTCCATTCGTTTTCATTAAGAGAATAGCTGATGTCATTGCATCACCACTTGAACTGCTTTTCAATTTGATGTTTTTCCAAGCTGTCGTTCCACGTAGTTGGCGGCATGCTTACGTTATTCCAATCAGGAAAAAACCCCCACACTGTGATCCCAACAATTACAGGCCTGTTAGTATAACGTCGGTGTTTTGCAGACTTTTCGAAAAAATACTCAAGAAAGTCATCGTGGATCACGTGGCATCTAATAATGTACTGTCTGACCACCAACATGGGTTCAGAGCGAAAAATCCACAGTAACCCTAATGTTGGGAGCAGTGATGATTGGACAACAGCATTGGATGCCAAGAAAAGTGTAGATGTAATTTATTTTGACTTCCAAAAAGCTTTTGACAAAGTTTCCCATCCTATATTGTTATATAAGCTCGCGCAAATCGGAGTTCATGATAGAATAATTAAGTGGATAGAAGCATTTCTTACTGGTCGTACTTTTCAAGTGTTGGTGAACGGCTACGCTTCCAAGGTCAGACATGCTATCAGTGGGGTTCCCCAAGGAAGTGTCCCGTCGCCCAGCGGCGCGGCTCCTTCTGATACGGCCCGGCTGCGCCGGCGGGCGCGGCTTCGCCGCGCGTATTTTCTTTCACATATTTCTAGACTCAACTGATATCCGCCTTTTGTTCTGTACTCCACTTTTTTCCGGTGTCTGAAGTACTCTTGAGCTATTTTACAGATTCTTCGTCTGACTCCGCCCACAATGTTTTTGCCCCACAATCCTCACCGGCGACCCTCTGCTGACCTTAATCCACGTTTTTTTCCGGTCTTTGAAGTGCTCTGGGACAGTTTTAGAGAATTTTCGTCTGGCTCCGCCCACCTCGGGCTGGCCCCGCCCACAATATGTATACCCCACATTTCTCAATCGGCGACCCCTTGCTGACCTGAATTCACTTTATTCCGGTCTTCGGAGTGCTCTGGAACCGTTTTACAGACCCTTTTTGTCTGACTCCGCCCTCCGTCCCAATCAGAGCAGACCCCGCCCACAATTTTTGTGCCCACAATCCTCACCGGCGACCCTCTGCTGACCTTAATCCACGTTTTTTTCCGGTCTTTGAAGTGCTCTGGGACAGTTTTAGAGAAATTTCGTCTGGCTCCGCCCACCTCGGGCTGGCTCCGCCCACCTCGGGCTGGCTCCGCCCACAATATGTACACCCCGCCCACCTCGGGCTGGCTCCGCCCACAATATGTACACCCCACGTTTCGTAATCGGTGACCCTTGCTGACCTTAATCCACTTTTTTTCCCGTGTCTGGAGTGCTCTGAAACTATTTTGCAGATTTTTCGTCTGACTCCGCCCAAACCGGAGCAGGCCCCGCTCACAGTGTTTGTGCCCCACAGTCCTCACCGGCGACCCTTTGCCGACCTTGATGCACGTTTTTCCGGTCTTTGCAATGCTCTGGAACCGAGCTACAAACTTTAAAAATGAGTATCCTGCGATTTAGGGCAAGCTCCGCCCACTGGGTCTCAACACACTTTGAGCGTGCCCTGTATTCGCCGGATATTTACATTCTACACTGAGTTTTTTGCGACTTCCAAACACTCTCGCGAACCGGGTTACTGAATTTTGCGAGAAGCACCGCCCACCTTGAGTACGCCCCGCCCATTTAGGGTGTACCTGCCACAGTTAGTCTGGCGACTCCTTACTAACCTTAGTCCCTTTTTCCCCATCTTTAAGCTGCTCCGGAAGCGAATTATGAACATTTTTCTGCGGAACCCCAAACTTTCGGCGAGTGCCCCGCCCACTGTGGGCGGGGCTTCCCATAGGTCAAGTGTGCTTTTTATTTCTTGTCCCATGCCCTACCTATCCCCACCTTGACTGGACCTCTCCAAGTCGTTCTTCAGGTCGAACCGAATTTCCGGACAGACAAACAAACAAACAAACAGACAGACAAAGCGAATTATATATATATATATATATATATATATATATATATATATATATATTATATATGGGGTGATGTTTATACCTATGACTTACCAGCCTTGATAAATAACCTGGGTATCGGCATAAAAATGTTTGCGGATGACCTGAAAATTTATAGTACCGTGGGGAACCCCGCAGATCCTCAGCTTCAGAGAGCAATAGATGCTATCGTGGACTGGTCTAATGCCAACATGCTTCCTTTGAGTGCCGGTAAAACTAAGGTTCTTCATTTGGGAAGATCCAATCCAGTCACGCATTACTACATTAACCAAATGGCTCTTGATGAGGTCGAATCAGTAAGAGACTTGGGCTTTCTTGTGGATGCGAAATTGACTTTTGAAGAACACATAACTGACCTAATCAATAAGGCTAATCAAAGAGTATTTTTGCTTTTCAAATCGCTTAAGTCCAGGAACCCTATGTTGCTCATTAGGGCTTACAAAGTTTATGTGAGATCTATTCTAGAGTATGGTACATGTGTCTATTTCCCCCACAAGAAAAAGTTTATTGACAAATTGGAAAGGATTCAGCATAACTTTACCAGGAAAATTGTTTATTAGAGCTCTTGGTTTCACTTACAAAAGCATCCCACGGGGTCTAATCAGAAATAAAATTCTTAATTTGGATCCAATATACTTAAGACTACGGCGTAATGACTTACTTACGTTTATAATATTACCAGTCGGCTCGCCGGCTAACGCCGGCGCGCCTCCTTCTGATACGGCCCGGCTGCGCCGGGCGGGCGCGGCTTCGCCGCGCGTATTTTCTTTCACATATTTCTAGACTGATATCCGCCTTTTGTTCTGTACTCCACTTTTTTCCGGTGTCTGAAGTACTCTTGAGCTATTTTACAGATTCTTCGTCTGACTCCGCCCACCTCGGAGCAGGCTCCGCCCACAATGTTTGTGCCCCACAATCCTCACCGGCGACCCTCTGCTGACCTTAATCCACGTTTTTTTCCGGTCTTTGAAGTGCTCTGGGACAGTTTTAGAGAATTTTCGTCTGGCTCCGCCCACCTCGGGCTGGCCCCGCCCACATATGTATACCCCACATTTCTCAATCGGCGACCCCATGCTGACCTGAATTCACTTTATTCCGGTCTTCGGAGTGCTCTGGAACCGTTTCACAGTTTTTCGTCTGACTCCGCCCACCTCGGGCTGGCTCCGCCCCCCCCCAATTTTTGTGCCCACAATCTTCACCGACGACCCTCTGCTGACCTTAATCCACTTTTTTCCGGTCTTCGGAGTGCTCTGGGACCGTTTTGCAGATCTTTTGTCTGACTCCGCCCACCTCGGGCTGGCTCCGCCCCCAATTTTTGTGCCCCACAATCTTCACCGACGACCCTCTGCTGACCTTAATCCACTTTTTCCGGTCTTCGGAGTGCTCTGGGACCGTTTTGCAGACCTTTTGTCTGGCTCCGCCCACCTCGGAGCAGGCTCCGCCTGACCTTAGTCCACTTTTTTCCGGTGTCTGGAGTGTTCTGGAACCGAGCTACAAACTTTTAAAATGAATACCCTGCGATTTAGGGCAAGCTCCGCCCACTGTGGGCGGGTCTCAACACACTTTGAGCGTGCCCTATATTCGCCAGATATTTACATTCTACACTGAGTTTTTTGCGACTTCCAAACACTCTCGCGAACCGGGTTACTGAATTTTGCGAGAAGCACCGCCCACCTTGAGTACGCCCCGCCCATTTTGGATGTGTCTGCCACAGTTAGTCTGGCGACTCCTTACTAACCTTATTCCCTTTTTCCCCATCTTTAGCTGCTCCGGAAGCGAATTATGACTTTTCTGCGGAACCCCAAACTTTCGGCGAGTGCCCCGCCCACTGTGGGCGGGGCTTCCCATAGGTCAAGTGTGCTTTTTATTTCTTGTCCCATGCCCTACCCATCCCCACCTTGACCCGACCTCTCCAAGTCGTTCTTCAGGTCGAACCGAATTTCCGGACAGACAAACTTACAAACAAACAAACAAACAGACGAAGCGAATTATATATATGGGGTGATGGGTGATATGAATGAACTTGTTGACATAGACCGCAACTCCTTTTTTGAACTAGTATCTTCCAAAACTAGGGGGAACGGTTCAAGCTTTCTTTTCGCCGGCCTCGTTCTCTGACAGGGCGCAAGTTCTTTACGTTTCGTGCGGGCACGGAGTACTCGAGGATGAGCAAGCAAATACGATTTTCTGTTTCTTCTATAAATTCAAAAAGATGGTCATTCAATATCTTCGCGGTGTTAAATGCGTTGTCAAGGATTCAAATTGATAATTCTGTACTTGTTGTAAGCTTATATTGATTGTAGTCACATGTCATTGAACATGTAATAAATGAAATGAAAGTGAAGTAGGCGAAAAATAGCACATTCGACAACTGCCTCTACTGCTCCATACTTTTGGGAAAGGTTGAGCTAGAAGTCTCAGCAAGGGAATCTCAATAGGACGCTTTGGAACTAATTTCAAGAATTTCAAAGTTGGCAACCTTCACCTTGCCAATATTGGGCAGGCTCACGTCTGTTCCACCTGAAATTTCATGCTAATAGTTGAATTGAATTTGATATTCTAATACTACGAGAAGTTTGCTATTAAACGATATTAAGCTTGCTTGCAAAACATTTCACTTTTGGAACAAATTTTTCAATTGAAAAAACGGCCATTACTTATTAGCCAGCCCACTGCTAGTGGGCTGGCTAATAACTGCTAGTGGGCTGGAAATTTCTGCTAATAGTATTAAGAATTTGATTTTGATATTCTAATAAGTAATGGCCGTTTTTTTCAATCGAAAAATTTGTTCTAAGTTTTGCAAGCAAGCTTAATATCGTTTAATAGCAAACTTCTCGTAGTATTAGAATATCAAATTCAATTAATTCAACTATTAGCATGAAATTTCTAAATAGAGGCAGTTGTCGAAGGTGCTAATTTTCGCCGACTTCACTTTCAACTTCAACGACTGAAAAAACTCTTCCCTCAACCGAAGCTGTTTTGATATTCTAATACTACGAGAAGTTTGCTATTAAACGATATTAAGCTTGCTTGCAAAACAGTTCACTTTTGGAACAAATTTTTCAATTGAAAAAAAGGCCATTACTTATCGGCCAACCTAATAGAAAACCAGCAATAGATCCGCATAGTGCTGCAGCAGATCCACCATCTTTGTACGCGGCCGTCGATATTAACTCATTTGAACGACTCAGTTTCCTGAGAAAGTGCAATCGAAGAAGAGTTCCAGACTGTTGCGGGACATCAATCTGTGCGAATGTCCCTGGGGAGAATCCTGCTCCAATATTGTAAGTAGTGGGTGGGGTGTACAGTAAAATATGAGAAAAAATACTTATGCTTGACAATATCAAATAGAGCTCTAGCAGTGACAGAATACCAGGTATCCTCTCAAATAATTCTTATGCTAATCGAAATGGGAGGAAAAAATAACTGTGACTGAGGTATGCGCGGATGGTCCAGCACGCTTGGCCATCGTCTGCCCACAAGTGGACTGCCCGGAATTCTATGCGGCAGCCAGCTGATGCCTTATATCCAAGGGCAACCGAGACAATTATAAGTGCAAGCGCAAGTCCCCTAAGGACTGAGGACATTTAAAGTCATTATGCAAAACTGGGACTGTAATGGAGATCAGGGATTTTGCCGGTCTTTTTGGGGAATGAGCGGGCGAACCAATTCAAGCCTTTGAGCAAAAAGTGGTGTTTTCTTCAGCCCCCCCCCAACTCGTACTTTGAGACTCGCCCCAATCAGAGAATATGAAAGAACCACCGAAAATGAGGGAGGTCATGATAACTGCGTATCCAACAAGTCAATCGATAAAGAAGAATGACGTAGAGAAGCTATCAGGAACCAAGAAAGGAAACGATTGCACATAAAAGCTTTCAGGAGTGCTATGCAAAAGTGCGCTCCGATTCCGATCGCTACACAAAAGATGTTACGAGATGAGAAAAAGGCTTTCAGAAGAGCGGAAAAAATTTTCAGCGAGAGCTTTGCAAACGCCGTTTTCCGCGAACGACAGAAAAAAAAATTGAAAGAGAAATCAATGGAAAGTTGCATCGCGATTGGAACCACATTAAAAAAACGAAGTGTTGATGGAAATCTTCCCAGAAGAACGAAAGGGAAGTGCCTTGTTGGGCAGTAAAACGGATCTGATGCATAGAGAGATGAAAACGAGTTGCGAGAATTAAACATCAGATACCCCCCCCTGAATATCAAGTCGGAATGAACAAAAAAAAACACCAAAATGGATCTAGAAAAGTGTTCTCGAAAATGGAAAATAGTCGTAAATGTGGTGAAGTTTGAGCGACAACCTTATGATAAACATCAATAGGGGTCGAAAGGTCAAGAGTGGCATTGTTTTGCACTCACTCGAGAGGCAGGATAGACAGTTATTAATCTATTGAACAGAGAGGAAATAATCAATGGAAACCGCAAAAGAAAGAAAGCCGTCTTAGGGCACTTACCGAGGAGCCTCTCTTCTCTTTCCTTTTTTCTTCCTCCATCTTCTTTTCCTTCTCTGTTCCCTCCTTCTTGACCTTCTTCTCTCAACTACTGGGCTAGTAGATGCAATGAGAACGCAACGAGAGCATGTCCGGTTGATAACAGCCCTGTAACCAAAGAAAGCAACTTACAAGGGCTTCGCCAGTTAGAACTTCAATAAGATTACATAACAGTACACCATCTTTGATGTCTTCGAATAGGTCATTAACCCGTCCGGACGAGCTGTGCTACACAATGTGTCATTACTAGACCTTATCATAGTAAATTTTCCACGAAAAAAATTAGTGTACCTCTTCTAAGTGAAGGTTTACCCATCTCGTAAACGTATTCTTTTAAGCTCGCTCGTCTCCGTCTCAAACCAAGCGTTTCTTTTTCACATCAATTTAGAATCCTATGGGGACATGATTTCTCAAAATAACATTTCATAGTTAGCTCTAACAATCTCTTTGCACTTCTGTCAGCGAAATACAATGCGAAGGGCATTTAATAGAGTTTGTTGGATCTAAAGTGGATATCTCCCCGAATAATGCATATAAATACTAAATCATACTTCTATTCAAATTGAAGCATACACAACATGGACTACGGGCCATTGGAACAGAACAACGAAAAACTACAGTACTCAGCTTCGTTGCAGGACCAGCTACCGTACTCTCGGCATGCTATTTTCAGAATTTTCAACTGGCCTAATTTCGCGTGCGCCTTCTTCTGAATTTAGGGTGGTTGATATACGTTTCTTGGATAGTGAAGAGAAGTTTATCAACTTGAACAAAATCTTTTGTAGGTTTCAGTGCCGGATATATATGCGAAGGCAATTTTCCACGAGACCAGCTAAGGAAGTGTTATGTGGACATTAGAAGTTTAAGCTTATAACGATATGCGGAGTTTTAGAATGGATCCTGAATAGCCCAGGATCCATTCTAAAACTTCGATCATTTTTGATTGCTTCATTCAGTGACCTTAGGCTAGAATACGTACTCGGTCGCTAAGGCGTTGAGCTGTTTATGTCCTGTTGCTTAGTATGGATCTAGATTAACCCCTGAAAAAATCAAATGGAAATGGGCGGGTAAATAACTTTGGCATATTGAACTGTTCCTACACAATCTCCCGAAATCACACCGGTCTTTAGCGACCTTTTGTGCAAGGTCAGATTTGGAAGACAATCTGCTTTCAGAGGTACTTCGACCTCCTAAACACGAATATCACATACGCTCCGCCCGAAACCGCCTGGCTATTACCGAGTTTTTATCACTTTCGGGAAGAAAAGGTTTGAAACAAACAAAACAACGTGTATAGCGCTAAATGGCGCCAGCGCCAGGAATGAATGTCATATTCGTGATCAGTACATCGGATAACATCTGTGGACAATGTATCCACGAACAAAAAAATTTTGAGGTGTTGTGGTAGGAGTAGTTCAACAGCGCCTTACCGTTTGTATCACGAGAAATCAAAGCAGGAACCGCAAAACATTAACACATATCATATCTTGCTATTTCCCTCATCCCGTGCTTGAAAATACCAATTTACCTTCCCTCAAGTTGATGTAAATCAGTTTCTATCCATGTAGCAAGTAGGAACGAAAAGGTAATGCTAGGCATATGCATACTGAGCCCCACTAAAAGGCAGAAAGACTGTCCAGAATCGTATCATAGTCGTTTTTTTAACGAATGCATATCGCCCGTTCACTCAGAATCCAAAATCGAGCGCATGTAAATTTAGGCCAGCTTAGAAGGCATGCAATGCAACACAGGAGTACGGTAGCTGGTCCTGCAACGAAGCTAGTACTGTAGTTTTTCGAATAATTCCGGTCCTACACTTAGTGGCTTATCACACTCAGCAGCGGAATAAGGCCGCGTTCGCTTGCGACCATGAAGAAATGCAGAAATACAGAAATGAAGAAATGCGGAATCTGCGGAAATGACGAAAAACATTGTATACATATCGATTTGAAGAAATGCAGAAATGCGGAAACTGCAGAAGTGCGGAAAGTGCAGAAATGACGAAAAGCATTACATACGTATCGATTTGAAGAAATGCAGAAATGCCGAAACTGCAGAAGTGCGGAATCTGCAGAAATGCCGAAATGAAGAAATGAAATGCAGAATGCGGAAACTGCAGAAGTGCGGAATCTGCAGAAATGACGAAAAGCAACCGATACGTATCGATTTTCCGCACTTTCTGCATTTCTGCAGATTCCGCACTCTTCACTTTCGGCAGTTCTGGGGCCGTATGCTATACTTCCCCTCGAGGGGAGGGGTCCCCTTCCCCGTATGCTACACTTCCCCCGAAGGCTTTGGGGGAGACGCCACGCCTACCAAATTAGGGGGAGAGCTCCCCCAACAACAAGTGTTGGGGAAGACATCCCCTGGAACAGTTTTTTAGTTTATTTCGCATTTGTTTTGAACTTTTCTTTATTTTTTCATAATACAGAAACATTCCTAACCACTCTACCGGTTTTTTTTCATCTCATTACTTTTTACACAGTGTTTGGAGAGCTATTCTATGCTATTGTCTGACCACTTTCAAAAATGATCACTTCTTCATTCTTAGGATTTATTATAGCTTTTTAGCCAACGTGAACGTTTTCTTTTCAATCTTAATAAAACATATTCAATTCTAATATAAAATATATATGATTACATGTATAAAAATAGTAATGTAGGCCGTATATTATATACAGCAATAATAATATAAGTTGTATGAGTTCGCAACGGTTGCTGCCCAAACCATGCCGAGGTCGCCTCTTTGAAAGAAGAAAACTCGCGCGCGCTTGTCTAAGCACTTTTCATTGGGGCGCTCCATTTTATTACCACAGCCCCGAGGTGAATTCAAAAGGCTTATTCTACTACGAGAGCATCGTAACAACGATGAACGATGAACTATTCATTGTAGTACAATATTGAGTCAATGGTGATGATCAATGACTAACAAGTTATCGAGTAGCAGTTAAGTCCGTGCATAATTCTTAGTGCTTTCACAAAGTCCTCTGAAACAAATTTGGATCTACTAAATAAGGTAGAGAACTCACTTAGCGAACTTTGTACTAACCATAAGGATGCCCTACTTGGATCGTGAGTCGCACTACTTTCTCTGAACTCTAAATTTTCTCTAAAACCGCCTCATCGCGGTAGCTAGCGCTAAGCAGCTTTGAAAAACAACACTAGTGTACAGTTAAAACCATGAGAAAAATAGGATCACCTCAGTCACGAGGTGAAATTCATTTTTATGTATGTAATATGTTGTTGCATTGCCCATACTGAAAATGAGTGCGCGTTCGGAGAGCGGAGAACATAGTGATAGAGACAGGGCCACTAAGATAGTGGATAACATGTCGTTCTTACGGTGGGACAGATTCAGCCACCCTTCAATCTAGAGATTTCCTACATTTCGAAAATTTAGACTGAGAAAGTATTTTATTGAACGCGGATTCAAAAATGTTGAAAAAATTAATGTGGTCACCCCTGTGACCTTGATTAATACACAATTCAGCCTGAAAATAGCTTTATAATAACAGGGCAAATGATTGCAATTGATAATCATCAGTCTTAGCTTGAGATTCTCCGAAATGTCAAAGTGCAAAGCCAGAGGCTGGATGTACGGACGACCCTTCCCCCAAATTTGCGCCAGCCAACTCTGCGTCTCTACCGCTTCGGGGGATCCCCTCGAGTATAGCATACGGCCGCTCTAGGGGACGTCCCCCTGGGGTGTCTTCCCCTAGAGGGGACCCCTCCCCTCGAGGGGAGACCCCCAGGGGGAAGACAGGAGAATAGCATACGGGCCCTGCATTTCTTCAGATCGATAAGTACGTAATGCTTTTCGTCATTTCTGCACTTTCCGCACGTCTGCAGTTTCGGCATTTCTGCATTTCTTCAAAATACGTATCTATTGCTTTTCGTCATTTCTGCAGATTCCGCACTTTCCGCATTTCTGCATTTCTTCACGGTCGCAAGCTATGAACGCGGCCTAACACAGCACCAACGAGGGACCACACACATGTAGAGAGAAGGAATCCCTAGCCAGGGAACTGGTTGCGAAGGGGCCGACAGCACGTAGAGAGCTCAAGAGTAGGGTATTCACAAAAGATAGATGGATGGGGCAATGAAATGTTCTCGTATTGTGAAAGAACACAAGCTAGTTCACTTGTTGTTACATCTTGAGATAAAGCATGGAAAGGTTATTAACCTTCTAACCCAAGTGTCACTATTTATTTCTGCCTGAATGTAAAAAGTTCGATGAAACGAACTAATAAAAAACACAACTGGCTATGGCGCAATAGAAAGAAAACAGATGTTGTCGTTAAAGATACAAGAAGGGTGATACTAGTTAATAAAAGGCACAATAAATCTGACCGAAATGAACACAAGGTAAGCCAATGCTAAAAAAAAGTTCCGAGTCCAGAGCACGTCCTGCTGCTGGGGAAAAAAGCGCACAGTACGACGCCTTCCCAAATTTAGTCCTCTGCCACGACCCTCCACTTCCCATTCTACCCCTATCTTGGTAACTTTTCCCTGCCACCACATTTTCCGAGATTCCCCGAATTATTCTCAGAATCCTTCCCCAAAATCGGAGTTTCTCTCCAACATTTCGCCGTCGATGGGAGAAGTGGAAACGGAAAAACCTCAAAAAGGCAGGAATCCCACGCTGCAAATTTCAAAGGCAAATACGACCCTCCTCCCTCTCCCACTGACGAGAGATACGACCCATCCCCCATTGGAACTATCTCAACCATGTGGACAGCGCCATTGAAACAGGAAAAACCAACAATAAAAAAATTCTAATTAAATACGATCTCCCTGATACCATTTAATCCCCTTCCCGCTGGAAGTTTCTCATTGCACGACGTGTGGTATCAAAAGAAATTCGACAGAAGGTTATCAAATAATCAGGTCATGAAAGTTAGATTATCTATGAACCTTTTCACGCTGTGTTCGGCACATCTCAAAAAAATGACACAAATCAATCAGTGGGCTAAAGGGGCAAATGTTTGGACTTTTCGGGGGTCGAGTTATGAATGCTGCTAATGACAATGTTTACGAACATCTACCGATTGCGGACGCTTCATCTATGCAGAACTGTTCGGGAACAACCGTCACAGAAGAATTCAAGGTTAAAGCAAAATGTGGTACTGTATGCTGCTGATTCAAACCTTATTCGATGCGCATTAGCTATGAAACAGCCTCCGCGGGTTTGTAACGCTGAAAATCCTCTTGTATTGCGTAAAGAAAAGCGCTGCTTTTTGTTGCTAACGAAGTCTACACTTGTGGTGTTTTTTCTGCACCATTTTTGAAAAGTGGGCGGGGCTTCTTCAAAGTGGGCGGAGCATCTCACAGTGGGCGGGGCTTCACGCAGCAGCCCTAAAATGCAAAAATTTTGAAAAAATATCGAAATTCCGCGAAAAGCCAGTGGGCGTGGTCAGCCTAGTGCCAAACCCTTTAGAGAATGGGCGGAGTCGGCCATGTGTGAATGCACGGTGGTTTCCAGTCAAAGTGTTTGTGGGAAACAGCAAAAGCAGAAGTTATGAAACAAGATTTGAGAATCTATGTCCGCGCTGACAAGTGGGCGTGGCCGTCGGGCGGGGCTCGCAGTGATGTCTGGCGTGATCTGGTTGATGAGTTGCCCGCCCTAATAAGTGTGGTTAACTTGATGAAAAGTGAGGGTGAATTTGGTTTGAAAAGGGGTGAATTTGGTTTGAAAAAGGACGAATTTGGTTTGAAAAAGGACGAATTTGGTTTGAAAAAGGACGAATTTGGTTTGAAAAAGGGCGAATTTAAAGTGAAAATGGTATACATCAATCCAGAAACATAATAAAAAAACTGTCCAATAATCAAAAAGTTGGGGGAAAATCAGGGTCATGAAATTCGCAACACCCTGTGAGTGTCAATGTAAAGTGATAAAGTAATGGGCCACATACCATACTGCTGAATCGAAGACCAAAAAGGGGGGGCATGATAGGCCCAGCAGAGGAATTCGTTCGACTTCACGATTGTTCGCTACAACTGAATCAATTACAAGAGCACTGGTCGATCTATCTATAACACACAACGGTAAGAGGATAAGCGAAAGAAACAAAATGAACTCAAACGAGAGCATGATGGCTGCTGGGGCCGTATGCTATACTCCCCCTCGAGGGGAGGGATCCCCTTCCCCGTATGCTACACTTCCCCCGAAGGCTTTGGGGGAGAGGCCACGCCTACCAAATTAGGGGAGAG
>MU952742.1:0-14353 GCA_036418165.1 Cooperia oncophora | reverse complement strand
TAGCAAGAATATTTCAGGCATGTTTTTCAAAATTCATTCGAAGCCTTGGCAAGAAGCATGCACCTCCGCCTAGAATGGTGAAGTGGAGCAAAGCGGCCATTGCCGCCCTACAAAAGGTGTACTATCTACTCGTCCATTCATGCTGATCGACCCTGTAGGCTCTACGCTTTCGCCGCACAGCCCTAACCTCCTTGCAAGGGATGACTCATGCACTTTCTTGTTCATCTTTCCGAGCAGAAGCGTTACGCTCACCAACAACTCCTCAAACCAACGTTCAATCTTCCTTCGACAATAAGTCTCGGAATTTCTGCAAGAGAGGCATCGATCGACGTTTTATACATTGGTCATGAGTCATAACAATTGGTGGTGTTTACGAAACTGAGTAAATAAGTGAAAAGAAGTCAAGAAAAAATATTATTCAAAAACAGCCTAGATGTTCCGAAAATATGGACAAAACTGAAATTTCCTCCAAGCGATTCCCTAGGATTTTGAAAAGTAACTCTTGAAACGCTTTCACGAAAAGTCTCCACTTGTGATGATCAGGTGATGAAGCATTCAGCATTGTTTCAACTCCACTACGGGATGTGCCTATGAAGTGAGCTTCTACCCGAAAATTATGCCTACTTCCCCTGTCTCAGCGGCCTCTTTTTCCAGCTCCATACGTGCATATCGCCAGACGAAGTCCTATCACCAGACTGCTGCCTGAAATCCTGACCGTGCCACTTCTGCTAAGGGCCCTTTCCTTCCGAAATCGCTCCCCTCCATCTGCGACGGAGATCGAGTGCCTTGTATAGCAAAGTGGTCGTTACCACATTAAGGACATTGAGTTACACTTGATGTCGTCTCAGTCAGTCGAGCGATTTCAAGAGTGGTAGAATGGACCACCCGCAGCGTTTCCGACACTAGCTGTTTTCTTTCTGAGTTGATCACTAACCGATCAGCCGTGATAAAGCAGGGCGCCGGAGGCGTGCTCGTTCCGCCCCTTTTGACTCCTCCCGACTGATCGTGACATTATCAACCATACGATGGCCTCCACACCAACTGACTTTCACTTTGCTAGCTGTCCTTTTTCCCCAATCAATTCTCTTACCACACTCCCGGAGCGTTCTTACAAACGAAACGACAACCATAATTACCTACTCATGCATAAGGCAGATCCCTGAAAACGAGGATGTGTGACGGTGCCTGGATTAGAAGGCTGCGTAGGCAGCCTTTTTCACCAGTGATGACATCCTGAGTGCGCAGCAGTTGGCGTTCAAAGCTGCTCTGTCCGCTTCTCTCCTCAAGCTCTATCGTTTACATGTACCATGACTGTACATACTGATAAAGCGACACACCAAGTTAGTGCCTTGTAGAACAGAGTGGTCCTTGGTAACATGAGTGTGGCATTTTTACAGTCGATTCATTTCTAGGTCTCTGAGCATCAGATGAGGACAATGTTTGGAAAAACAAAAATCATTGCATTAGTGAATGGAAGGAAAGTTGTGCTGCCCCGCGATATTTATACTGTATCATTATGTGCTACGACTCAGTATTCCGACTGACCGTCGTCTCCGTGCTGTGGCTATTTTTCATCAAAACGATACTTTAGAATCGATCAATGTCTTTGCTGTGGTGATTATAATTGAAGATTGTGGTTCAGAATAAACATCGATGTTACGAAATCTTCTATTTCTTTTCTGTCTCCTATAGTGTGGCGTACCAAACTCGAGCCTCTGAAATTTGTGACATTATTTGCTAAAAATAACATTGCAGAAGTCGTCTGGGCACGACATTCTCAGCAGCATCACTTATGTTGGCTATGGCTTGTCTTCATCTCGTTGCATACATCCTACACTTTCCGAAAATTTTGAATCGGGGAAACTAGGAAATATGGACATGGATATACACCAATATGAATAACAGAGCGGTTGGATGTTTGGGGTCACCCTATCCGCACCACTACCTTTTAGGCAAGCGCAGCACCGCTATACGTCTGTTTTCTTCCGGCACTCAGAAGAGTTTGATGACGTTCTCGACGAAGGAATCCGCTTGAGAATTGTGTTGCAAACTCAACATGTGCAACCTTCTTTGAAAATCTGATGCGACCTTCGCTTGTGTGCATCACCTCGGTCACATCGTTTATTTTCGTCCTCCAGCACTGAATGCCATGATACCCCTGGAAAAAAACAAAGAGTAGCATAGAAATTACGATCGTAACAGAACTACAGTCCTCATCATTACGGACTGTCGGGGCGGCACAGCCGCGCTGCAATGTGACGCGACAGCGGCTGCGGCTCGGTGACGGCGAATCAGCTGATTTCCATGGAATTCTTCCCACTTTTTCAACTCTTCGAGCTTCGAAAGTGGAAGGTGAGTTATTTTGAGCAATTTTAAATTGTACTGACTCTGAATGAATCTGAAAGAATGCAAGCCATTTGAATAAATGCCTGAAATAAGGCAAAATACAAGGAAAAGAGCATATAATCGACATAAAAATAAAGGAAATCAGAGCCAGTACAATTCAAAATTGTTCAGAATAACTCACCTTCCACTTTAGAAGCTTGAAGAGCTGAAAAAGTGGGAATTTGCAGCCGAATTCCATCGAAATCAGCTGATTCACCGTCACCGAGCCGCAGCCGCTGTCGCGTCACAGTGCAGCGCGGCTGTGCCGCCCCGACAGTCCGTAATGATGAGGACTGTAACTAACAGGAAACTTCTGGTGGGAACCGAAAAACCGTAAGCCGACGAACACTTGCAGCAATGTTGACTTGTTACCACATATCCTAAAACAACTGCGGCACTTGGATTAAATTGCTCTAAAAGAAAAATCAAAAACTCGATGGATGAGTTTTGAATGGTTTTGCTTCTGATTAGTGGAAAGTGTTTGCTGAGGTTTTTGCAGACAGGTACATATGTTATGGCATTGTGTAAGCTTCCAGAGCTTGAACTTCCCTCCAAACGTCAAGGTATTTTTTGACCCATCCCATATTGTGAGCCCTTGTAGGGCCATTCTGTCATAGTCAAGGGAGCTCACACCAGCGTTGTCTCCAGAGAGGATGTTGCTTGCCGTGCCACTTTGTCCCGTTGCTATCAGCACTTGCTAGCTGGGCTTATTTTATTTGAAGTAGGTCGGCTACGAGCATACAATGATGGCGTTCCCTCAACCCTTTGGAGGCGCAGCCAAATGTAACCACCAGCAGGCTGGTAACACCTTCAGGCTGCACCTAAGTAACAACTATAAAGCTTCTCCGCAACCCTTACTAATCCAGACATTCACTGACCTTTGTCCACCTTTGGGAAAGAGGAACACTTGAAGAGTTGAAACCTGCTCATAGTGGGCATGATACGAGCACGATGAGTGGGTCTTAACACTTTCAAAGGGTTCCAGTTTCCCACCAATTTCTCTCCGAACTTCAGATTCTATCAAGACAGAACAATGGATTTTTGCAGTGAGCTTTGTCCGTCCAGTGAACCATCCTCTCTTTGCAGCTGTCTCCCACATCGCATCCCTTTTCACGTGGTTGACCTTCACCCACTTTTTTCCGGTATCGTACAGCTGAAAAGTGAGTTCTCATTGTGACCACCGTCTACTTCTGACACGGGACCCGGCAGCAGGGCTCGGCATGGTGGTGTGTGCATTGTACATCTTAGTCTGTGTCTTACCCTAACTCGTACCTGATGTGCTCTTTCCAAGTGGCTCATCAGATAGTGCCGAATTTCTGGACAGAAAGATGGAGGGACAGACAAGGGGTAGCAAACCATGACTTGCTCACCTCGGAGTATTCCTCTTTAGAACAACCTCTTCAATGCTTCCGCACATGTCCCCTTGGATACGCTAGCAACCGCTTTCCCCTGTTTGTCCTACAGGGTTTTACTTACCCCGCCCTCCTTCTCCCCTTCGACAGTCCTTGGAAACTTCCTCAATCACGACTGATCTACGCACACGCGACTTTCCCCTCATCCTTCCTTGGATCGAATGCATCTCGATTTGAACTCTAGCCTTGAAAACTGTCACAATGATCTCTCCACTGTAATAAACAAAGACAAACATATAAAGCAAGAAACAATTTTATTTGAAGGTACATTACTTGTCCGATTTTCGATTTTTAACCATATTATTTCATTATTTTGATTTTGTTTTTGTTTTTGACTTATCTCGTTTCCTTTTTTACGCCTTTGCCACTAAGTTCCATTTTCAACGACTTCACATCTCTGAAAAAATATGCGAGGTCTTTCAACCACAGTACGTAGATGATTCAGCGAATAGAATATGGAAGGGGCTGTTCAAGTGTATTGCAGTAATAGCTGGGAAGAGATTTAGCTGCAAAACCCTGCACATACTCTACTTCTCCGATCTGAATCTCGAATTTTTGAATCTGAGTTTGGCAAAGTAGGAATGTGGGAGAAGGCGACTCCAGCGCTGTGCAACCCTTAAAGACAAACTGTGCACCCGCCTCCGTGGATCCTTTTCGTTGCCTTGTGTGGGGAGAATGAGTCCATAGCCGCAGAGACATGCTATTTTTCCGCTCAAACTTTACGGGAACGAGGCTGAGGGGTAGTGATACGACTCCATACTCCGTCCGCGCCGCCGCGCGACCAGCCACACGCCTAATCATGACCAAACGCGCTACTTCACTACGTTCCCTCACTTTGGTTGTTCTTTACCAGTGAGTGTGTGTTTTGCTGAAGGATCTTGGTATCTGCACAAGTTCTGCAACTTGAGGAGAAAGAGCAGACAGCGGAGCCGGCAGCGAGTATCATTACTCTCCAACCACTTTCCTTGCATATTTGGGCGAAGAAAGTGGCGCGCTATTGCGGCTGCGACCCGGTCACCTCACATATGGGCATGATTCTCCTTGGAGGTGAGTGTGCAGTTTGTCTTCAATATCTTTACCACAGGCAATTGACAATCTTCGCCTTTCGCTCGAGACGAATAGTCTTTTACCGCCGCCTGCCAGGTTTCGACTGGTAATCGCCAATTGCGCTTTCAAGTAAAATCTGGCAATTGTACCCAGATAACTTTGGTGACGAAAAGCACAAGAAGAACATGCACACCTCAACGTATCGTCCAGAGGATCTTTCGGAGGTGGAGCTATTGGCATGTTTGGAGGTGGCCTGGAAAACGTTCATTAGAATCGCCTACAATTAGAACAGATTCGCCTACAATCAGCCCAGATTACTATCGCACTATTACTATCGTTGAACGATAATTAGCCTTTGGAATCAACGACATAAAACAGCGCAGATTTTCTCACAATACGTGCCCAAGTTTAGTTGTAAGGGCTGAGATAGCTTGATATTCGGGAAGTTGCTGCGTCCCATCAGCTTTTTAGGCACCCACTCTCTAAGCCCCTCCCTTGACAGGCAACGGTCCACCACGCCGCGCGCTACAACTACAGCAGTGGGAAAAGGATGTAACGGGCTGGCCGCATGCCAAACCAAGCCTCGCTGACACGCCCTTCATCCTCAGCGAACAAGACTGCAATTCTAAATGGGATAAACATGTAAGTGGCACACTAACTATAAGTCGAACAGGACAAGTTTATAGTGGCATACAGACTTGTTATTGGTATTGATTGATATCACTAATTATAGGCAATTGGCACGATGGTTTCCTACTTAGCCTAAAATGCTAGTAGGGCGCCATACGGGGAAATGGCGAAAGAACGGAGTGAAACGGTCAAAATCCTGCGAAGAAAAAGCCTCCGTTCTCAGTGACTTGTAAATCGATTTCGGACGAGTTTCCCGTAGGCATCTTGCCAATCACCGCTACCGAAGATACGGCTGCATATGTGTACCCATATATGCATGCAGCATCACGGCCGCTTCATACCAATCCCTTCGCTTCATAATTTGCTTAGCAAATGAATGAATACGAGCGTCAGGAACGGTCGTCCATTTGTGGGCGGGCGGGCGTGGCGGGCGTTTGGGACGTAAAGTTGTGGCTTGATAGGGCCCTTATAAGGGCACCTTCCTCGGGGAAACCGCTATGCAGCGCCTGCCCAGGGTCGCGGAATTCTATCCTGCCAGGAGTATTGATCCTAGTCGTCTTGGGGATTATCATGCCAACTGCCTTTAAAGATGTTTTCTAATGCTATCGCTTCGTCACAGGATGTTCTGCTGATTCAACTAGTTTATCGCACGCTATCCCCCATCGTTAGCTCTGAATGGTGACCACAATTGAATGCGTAATACCTCGGGTTAAGTATTTGACTTTCTCTTCGGTCCCTTGTCACTCTTCAGCTTTGGAGCATCTTTTGTGAGCATTATCTAGAAATCACAATCATTAATTCGAGAACGCCTTTTTGATTCTCTCAGCCCTTAGTAGCTAAGCTACAAAGATGTGTGCGCAGTATTCTCAATAAAACAGCTATAAAGCACCATACCAAACATCGGAAGAGAGTTGTTATGAGAGCAAAATCATACCCCATTCGCATCGTCATCGACACCCCTCAATCTCCGGCAAAGAACGACAAGAGAAGCGATCACGGGCAACTGAAGAACCTTAATCAACACTTGCTAAAACGCTTAACCAAATAAATGCTAGTCACTAAGAAAATATCCCACAAGTTCATATCTCTTAGATGTAGCAGGCGTGGCTGCGTACTTCAGTGGACATCCGGCCTGTTACAATGCAGAACGACTTTATATCACGGATTTCAATTTTGAGACAACTGTTCATCCTGTTTATTGCTTTGAACAAACCATTGATTGCATTTTCGCAGAATGAAAACGTGCATCATAAGAACCGCGGAGGCGCTTCCACGTTCGAATTCGAGCTTTACACTCCTCATTCATTTGCGGAATTGTCGAGAGAGGCGGATGGTGCAATGCGGTCCAAAAGTGGCGTTCGGCCTCGTTGCTCCACCAATGGCGATCGGGTGAAGATCGATTTAGGGAGGGAACAACCAATGATGGAAACGCTGCAGGTGCAAGCCGCTGATTGCACCGACAATTTGCGGTGATGTTACACGTCAGTTCATCCTGTGCACTTTGATTAGTCAATGTCAGTGCTGGCCCTCCACTGTGCGGCGCGGGTCGCCCGCCCTACCAGGCCGTACTGCCCAAACAACTCGTCTGACACTGCAGGCACCCGTCAGCTGACAGTACTGTATTAGTATCCTGTCTTGCCGTAGGTTATCTCATGTTTTCTATCACTTCTTTGTGCATACGCGTTTCAAACGAAAAGCGGCCAGTAATCAGAACTGCAGTTAGGCTTCAAACAGTGTGCACGCTCCTTCTCGCCGACACGCCCCTATCAAGTGCAAGGATGACGACTGTACAGTCCTCATCATTGCGGACCGGTGGGGCGTGTCAGCCCAGAAGGAGTGCGCACATTGTTGAAGCCGTTCTCAGCCTTTTTGCTGCAACGCGTATGCCGCATAAAAAAATGTGTAGGTAGAAGTACGATGCAATACGAAGGTATATATACCAGCAAGCACTTAGTTCATTTCAAAAACTGGTGCAAAACGACTTTGGCAAACCGCACCAAATGCAGCCGCACTGCCACCCCCACCGGTCCGCAATGATGAGGACTGTAAAGTGTACGTATCCACGCCTACCGCTTGGGATGCGTACAGGATTAGAGCTGAAAGATAAAAAGTTCGCGATTGTTACTCATTCAAAATCCGAAAAGGCGACGGGCCCGGCCCGTGCAATTAATTGCAGGGCCAGCCAATGTGCAACTTAGGAATGTCATTTTTTCAGGTAAGTCTGATGCTTGTTTACTAACACCTTAGGAGGGTGAGCTTGCTCGGTCCTGAGCGGGCCTAGCCGGGATTCAAAGGCACATCCGCATACCGTTCAGAAATGGTGATTTGTGCGGCTCAACATCAATGACAAGGTGGTAAATAACACAAAATTGAAGAAAACAAAGCATTAGACATCCTCTTTGCCATTGCAATGGTAAGAGAATGTCTAATGTACTGACCCGAAGGGCCCCATGTTGAGCGCGATGCTCAACAGCGCTTGTAGGGCATGAGGAAAAGAAAGGGCGTGCTCGGGCGACTTCTCATTTACTAGAGCGAGCCCCTTCTTTGAATCACTTCACTCCCTCCCTTCGCAATGGAAAGAGCAAACAGTGAAACAACCGAACCGCCAGGGAGCGCTTAGAAATGAAAGTTTCGCGTTGCGGTTGCCAGTGGGCGGGACACTGCTCTGTCAGGAGCCGGTCGCAGGTACCTTTACCTGCCTTCAACACACTTTTGACTTCCTCCTTATTGCCCGTAACTGGCCCCATATGGAATGCTTTGGATCTGTGGGACGAGTTTTAATTCCATGCAAAGTCTGGGCAGAGACTATTCCCCTGACCAGGCTAACAAAGCCTTCTCCTGTCTGCTCGTCTGCACCTTTCCACTGCGAAAGAGTGACAGGGTTGACGTATCACAGCATGCATGCTGGTGATACGGATGATAGCTTATGATTTCCTCTGTTTGAGCATCCTACTAGTGAGAAAAAGATGGCTTTAGGACATCGTATGTGTGGCTGCGAACTATTCATTTGCCGAATGATTTAGGCAACGGTACTGGTCAGGCCTACCAGCGAGGCAATTTACGAGTGTCTTGGCCGTTTCCCCAACAGCACCCTGAGGGCAACGGCAGATGATCACACATGCGCGAATAGGTAGGTTTTCCTCTCGTTCAGGGATAGACAAACTAGCACCTCCACTTTGCTTTCTGAGGGACAGCTAACATGCTAACTGTTATCTTCCTAACCAGTCGGATCGCCCGGCTGACGCCGAGCTCTCCTCCTTCTCTCTGGCTCGGCTTCGCCGAGCTGGCCTGGCTTCGCCAGGCGCGCTCCATAATGGGGAACGGAACTCTTTTAATCAATGCGTTGCTCATACAGCTCTGTATTGGTACAATCATAACAGATAGAGCAACCCTGCGGATCCTGCGTTCCATAGTAACGCTTATACTTGCGATCCGCGCCATAACGGCCATACAACACAGACAGGGTACAGCATCCTTGTGTGAAACACATGAGGTACTTTTGCTCTAAGCAGGGGGTCGTATTTGGGGTGGGGTAAGACAAAATTTATTTTGATAGTTGATTTTTTCTCCTAGAAAAGTGGGGGTTGTATTGATTTTTTGTTTTATATGCACTATATGCATTCTGTACGCCCGTGGGATATACGTTTCATAGTTATTGTGTGCCCCCCCCCCCCCTCCCCCCCCCCCCCCCCCCTACCGCCCCCGCTCGTCGACATCGACATATAGAGTAGGATAGTGGGATGAGTTCATTTTCTAGTGTTATCAGGAAAGTGTTGGCCAAAGGAAAGTTTCACAATCTGAGCCTCGAATACTCGGCATTAAAGCGGTGAGAGGTTAGCGCAGATGGTATGGTATCAATTTTTATCGATTGATAAGATTACCTGTCACCCGTCATCAATGTCCTCATCACTAAATCTCTATGATTTGAGAGCGTGAACCGCCTTGAACAGCGACGACGACTGCAACCTCCATTATCAGCCCCTATCAGTAGTTATCGCTTCTAGTCACCCACGGTTGATGTTCCCAACTCACTCTCTATATCACTTGCTGAAACGCACGCCTCGCTGATACTGTGACCTGCGCTATGAATACGATCACCTCACTATTCTAACGTCCCTTATCGAATCTTATCAGCAGCTCACAACTCTTGTTACCCACCAATAATGATTTTGGCCCTCATCCTATATCATATCTCGAAATCAAGAGCTGACTGCTGCTGTGACCTGCGCTGTGAATATGGTAACCTTTTCCTTCTAACGCCCCTTATCGAATCTTATCAGCAGCTTACAGTTTTTGTGACCCACTAATGATGTTCTTGGACTATCCTCTATATCATATCTTAAGATCGAGAGCAGGCTGATGCTGTCACTTGCGTTATGATTATAGTGACCTCCTCCTTCTACAGCCCCTTATCGAATCTTATCAATTGATATAACTTCCTGTCACCTACCAATAGTGTTCCCGTCACACCCCGTACATCACTTCTTGAAATCATTGTCTCACTGCTACTGGGACAGGCGCTATGAATTTCGTGACACACAGACAGACGCACACACAAACATACACACACACACGGACAGACATACTTAGCGGATTATATAGAGTAGGATGACACTCAGCGAGCGGCGGAAACCTATTCTGACTGCATGACCTGACTGGGGAACTTTCCAGTAAGTTGCAATCCTGAAGGAATCCTTTCACACTACATTTATTCTCTACTTCGCTGGCGAAACTAAGGGGCGTGTCATATTATACAGTTCTGTCATCTGCTCACTTCAAAAACTGATGGAGAACGGGTTTGCCACCGCGCCAAACTCATCCCGCCTGAGAACACCAACTTCGTCCGCAGCTAACTAGAGTGTACTTCAACTACTTATCATCTTCCATCAATCACCGTCTATGATTCGTCGTACTCCTACATCTAGGAACCATGTCCCTGTGACTGAGACGCATGTTACGAATTTCGGCGACACGTGCTGACGCCCTCAGCAGTTCGCCCAGCTGGTTATCAGATTTGGTCACATACCATCATATGACTCCCCACCTCTACATTAGCCTTTTGGAACTCTCGAATCTAACTCGTGAATGCTGCTGTGGCACGCCCTGTGAAGTTCACCGACACAGGCCTACTTACCAGTTAGCCAATCATATCTAGCGGGAACCTTGTGCGCAATAAAAAGGAAACAGTTTGAAAGCAAAATCAAGAAATTGAAAACAAAATTCACCAGAATAACATTCACCAGAATCACATAGTTATCCGAATTTCCTAACGAGAATAACATGACAGGCCGCCCAAACTTTGCTACTAGTAGAAAATGGGACACCCTGGCGGCTCCCACAATTCTGTGGAATTTCAATATGGATCATTATCATAAAAAGTTGTTTGTTTGGTGTCTTGGGTTTTCATTCTACTCTTCCTGAATGAATAAGCAAAGCATAGGGGTGAAACATAATTTGGTAAAGAGTGAGGCTCAGATTTCCTTTTTTTCGGAGCAGCGCTTTTGGTAACACAGGAAAGATGCGATGATAAAATCAAAACTCTCATTCGTCACAGTAGTTATTGAAGCGTTCGTCATTGGATCTCTACCCGCTAAGAATGCAAACGACAGCAGTTCCGATGAAGTGAATTTGAACTTCAGCGAGGGAGGTAATTTGTAGTTAAACTGCCTCATCGCAAAAATCAAAGCAAAGGTCACGGTAATTCGGTCCCTGCAGAAAGCAAAAGCAGAGACACTAAATATTCGTGAAGCAAAACGTAGCGGAACGGCAGAAAACGCCCGCAATAAGGCTTCCAAACCGCTTCATTTAGGAAGCGGACGAACATATGCCTGGGACAGATCATTGCTGGTTAACGATAACTGCGATAAAATCACGGCGATAAACGTGAAAGTACATTTCTCAGGCATCAGAAGCACTTCAGGACAGTATTAAAAGCGTCCTCAACTGAGACGGATATACCTCCTACAATACCAGAAAACGGCGGTCGGACATTCGTAAACGAAATAGAAATAACCCGAAAAAGTTGAAAGGATTCTGAGACCCAAGTGAGGCAACACTTCCGAGAAAATCTTAATGTGCCAAAAGATAGATGTTTTTGTTACCAGTAAGAGTTTACTTCTTGAGAGGGAATCCAAGAGAAAAAGAGCATCATTTAGCCGCACATTGTGCATGAAAACAGCCGATCCGCTAGGTATGATGGGAGTACGGGAGGGCATGTTAACCCTTGCTAACACGCTTAGAGACCACTCTCCGCCGGTAAGGTCCCAATGAGTCGGTATCCGCCTATAGCGTTCCCAGCACTGGCTGTTTTCTTCCTGAAACGATCACTACTCAATCATCATTGAGCAAGGCAGTCGAAGGCGGGTCATGTTGCGCTGCTCTCGCCGCCCCCGACTAATTGCAATGGGCGAAGCTCGGCCGGGGAGGGGGCATTCTGTACTGTCATTGCTTCCTTAGTTCCGGTTTACAAGTCTCACTCTGGCAAAACCTGTGAACTCTTGTGAAGCTGGAACAAGGTCGTCAAGCCATCATGTTAAAACCTGTCAACTCGAGAAGAGGCTGTCTAGATAGGTCGACACGTCGATGGGAAGTAGCAAAAGTGCAAAATGCCCCCCCCCCTCTCGCCGAACTGCGCCGTTGCAACGTTATAAACCACCACCGCAGAAGGATCGGTCAGCTTCGCGGTCGCCGGCCGATCCTTCTTCGTGTGAAGTGGGTACCCCCCCACACATTTTCAAAAAAGAGAGGGCCCGCGTATCGGCCGGCGCCAAAACCCACTTTACGCGCAGAAAGACGATCAGTCGGCTTCGCCGCCGATCCGAATGGTCTTTTTGAGAAAATTTGTGGGGAAGACCCACTTCATAAGCAGAAGGAGGGTCAGCCGACTCACTGCGACCCGACCGGTTGCGGTGATATGAATTGTATTTATTTACATCATGTTACAAATGGGCATTAGTGGTATTTTTAGGTAACACCCAGATGCACCAATTTGATGTCCGCGGAGTTACCAGAGTTACCCTGACCCCGTCCGGTAGATGAAGTACAGTAAGCAGCATGCGTACTCGTGGAGCGCGTGAGCTGACGCTGCAAGACCATGTGACAGCGCTGCGGCCAGTGATTGCTATCAGCTGATTTCGATGGAATGTTGGCTCGAGAATTCCCGATTTTTCGGTCTTCAAGCTTCGAAAGTGAAATGTATTGTTTCGAACAGTTTTAAGTTGTAATGGCTCTTATTTCCTTCATTTTTATGTCTATTATTATGCTCCTTTCCTTGTATTTTGCCTTATTTCAGGCATTTATTCAAATGGGTGCATTTTTTCCGGATTCGTCACCTGTCCACTTTCGAGCTTGAAGAAGCTTAAAACAGAAGTGGAATTTCGCAGCCGATTTCCATGGAAATCAGCTGATTCCCGTCCACCCAAACCGCACAAGCCGCTTCTGTGGCGTCTCCACAGTGCAGCGCGGCACCCACCCAATCAGGGCACAACCATTGCTTTATGATCACCTTACCCGCTAACGAGCCCCCCAGAATTAGGGTCTTAATACGACCCTCTCCTGTCACGAGGGTACGAATGAAAAGAAGCGCAAAAGGGACGAAGAAAATGACAATAAGGAGAACTGAGCGCTATTGAACTATTCCTACGCCAAAAACTCAAAAAAATTATGCTGAAACTTTGCCTATAGATGTTATTCGATGTCCTGATCACGAGACTGACATCATTTTCAATAGCAGCGCTATTTGGCATTCTGCTGAGGCTGAAACTGAGAAAAAGGGAAGATTTCCCGCAGGTCAGGCTCAGTCTTAGCAAAGCGCAGATGACCATAGTGTCCTACGTTAGCGCTGGCGCCAAGAATAAATATCATATTTGTAGTCAGGATGTCAAATAACCCCCGTATACAGGTTTGCATCGTTTTGATGATTCAGGATATTCTGGCTCCGGCGCTGTTAGCGCGACGGCCAACATACCCTAAATCACCAAAATCGATGAAAGGTTTGGGCAAAGCGGGTGTGATATTCATGTTCAGGAGGAGGTCGAAGTACCACTGTAACAAATTTCCATCCAAATCTGCCCCTCTAGAAAAAAAAAAAATCGGTAAAAAATTGGCCTGATTTCGGCGGACTGGGGTAGTAGTAGTTCGATAATTTCAAATACTACAACAATACAACCTAAAAAAACTACTAGAAAACAAAAAAGAGATCTAAAATACCAAACAAACGACAAAAAACTCACCAGAAGTACTAGGAACTATGCACTAGTTTTGAATATTAGTTGTTCGCGCATCTTGCACGCGAGGCCTAATACACGCGCTAATACAAGCGCATTGGTGCGCGCTATTTTACGACCTGGAGCCAATTTCAAGCCAAACACTCGAAAAGTACCCCTCACACCCATAACTAAGTTGAAAGTAAAGCACTCGGAGAGCGGAAAGTGGGAATGAGTGGAGCTAGGTAGGCTCTTGTTACCTGAGTTTGAGCGATTTCAAAAACATTTCTTTTCCAAAAATTTTCCCCGTTGTGACCCTCGCGTGATTATGGGGGCCAACCACAGAACATCGCTCGCTTACCGTCTTTGGACATCCATGGCAAGCTTCATACATGGCCTTTCGTAAAAAAAAACTGTGCCGGAAGCATGAAGTCTTCTACTTTCCAGCAAAACTTTCATTTTATCCCTGTAGGCCTGCTATTCGAAAAAATAAAAATCCCCCGTTGTGATCATAGAAAAATCACTCCCCGTGGCCCGAAAAATCAACCCCTCCGAAGCCAGAAAATTTCCAGTTGGCTTTAAGACATTGTTATGCTTCTAAAACGCATGTTTTTGCGAAGGATACCAGGAAATAGCTCATTGGACGCCAATTGCATCACCTCTGCATTGCGCCAT
>MU952740.1:0-10416 GCA_036418165.1 Cooperia oncophora | reverse complement strand
CAGCTCCATCAAAGAGACTGTTTTTGGTTTTTACCCTGCAATAAAGACTCTAACACTTCGTAATTCGATCTCCTAGAGAAAGATGAGACGTTTATCGCTTTCACCACTCTCCGTAAGGTCAAAAAGTTCTAGAACAACCTCCACCAGGTATTCCAGGAAGTTCCAGGCACATATGGTCCTGGACTACGGCCTCGATAAACATTGTAGGCCGTGGTAGGATCCTGTTCAGAAGGCGAGACCGCTCAATCCTACGGCTCTGGTGGAGGTACCTAAAATATCGCCCTTATGTTCTTCCATTACGATCTTCGCCGCAGCTGATCAGGCTGCTTCCGACCGAGTTGGCTGCCTCCTGTGTCATTATTGTTCCGGTCTCCTTTGTCGTTGTTGCTCCGGCTTCCTTGTCGCTGCTGTGACGGCCTCCTTGTCGGTCGGTTTCCACTGCTTCTCGCTGTAGTCTTCCGTGAGCTTCGCCTCCTGATCGACAGTTGACGGCACAAGGAGATCGGCGGAATGAGTGCTTATTATAAACAGTCCGTCTTATATCACCTTGATCACAGCTGTTACTCATCTCGCTTCTTTCTTCTTCTCTGGGTTGGTCATCCACCGAATCGGTGAACCACCCTTCCACCCCGACAGACAAAGCGCAAAGACACTGTGGGGACCAGCTGCCGAGGGATGGGCCAGTCGACCGGGAGCTTGAACGACTGGGCGGAACAAGTGAGCCTCGCCCTCACATTTATAGGCACGATTCGACAATAGGATACTTATAAGATGCGTCATATCATTTTATGATAACTAGTTAATAGATGAAATAGAACAAAGATTATAGGGCTCTGCTTATGGAACAAGTTCCCTTGGGGACCGAGTCGAATGGCATCTTGAGTTATTTTTATCTTCCATTGCTTCCTGGATGTGCATTGCCGGTTGCGTTCTAAGGTGGGCTTGGTGATCGTTGGGCTTCCCGCCGTCGTGGCTTGTCCTTATCGTATTGGTGGAGCATTTCTTAAGTGAACTAAAGACGGGCAATGACAGAGCTCTCAAGCGACCGTACGTGGTTCAGAAGCACTGCGATCTGTCAGGAGTGGAATCTGCCATTGCCGCATTGTTGAATAAGCTCGAGACGTGAGAGGAAGGAGAGATCGTTTGAGAGCTACTGCCTCATCGATGGTTCCATTATGCATCAAAGACCCGTGCAGCGATCAACGGCGGGTCCTGTGAGTAACTCTACCACCTCGAGTCTTCTTCACAGCATGCCACATCTCGCTACGTCGTGCCCCACATCACGGTGGATACATATCTGATGTTCTTCCAAATTGCAGATGACCTGTAGAGCTGGCATGGCATGGCCGAGGTGGAGGACGGTTGACATTTCGACCACGCAATAAGGACAGGGGCAGAGATTGAGCTGCGCATTCAACTGCGCTGCGAGTGCATCGAATGAAGAGCGGACCGTGATCCGACTTTTTCCTCTTTGTCGGGCTCCTTCTTGGCTCGAATGAAAGATAATGGCAGGGCTTCGATAGTAGGGTTTGCCGGAGACTCATGCTGCTAGCGCTGAAATTAACTATTTTGAATGAACTCATTCATCGGGCCTGATGGGACTGATGCGGACTCCTCAGGATGCGCATGTGCACTCTACCTCTCTCCTATGGCGAAGAGTCGTTCCGTGAAATTTTTGATTCTCTCGCAGTAACACTTCATGCCTTCGCTTTCTGATCTTCACAGCGTACACAGTTTCGCATTACTTCGGGACCAGTCCCGAGTTCGGTCATTCAACCATGGCGGTTTATCCACCTTCATAATGGACATAAGCACAGAGACACGGTGGAGTTTAGCTGGAGATGGAACCGGTCAGTCGGCGGCAGCTGGAATGATGAGGAATCATCAACTACTGAACCTTGGCAGTCGCTCCTACATTTACGGGCACAATTCGGCAATAGGCGACTTTGATAAGATACATCGTATCATTTCTATGATAGCAGAACAAGGAAATTGACTCGTGAAACAGAACAGGTTATCACAGAATTTGCCAATATTGACAAGGTATAATCAGGGAAATTTTTGAATGATGCCCGTTTGGCTATACGTCCCTCACGGTTGGCTCTGAAACTCTTGAGATAGTGTTCAGTGTCAGCGCAAACCCTTTCTGTTATTCAGTAAGTTTTCTGAAGTATTTTTATTTGAGGAATCTGTCGAGAGTATCGAATGCTGAGGCTTTCTGGAAGACACATGTATGGCCGGTCTTCGATAAATGAGCGCAGAAAATATATGATATCAGGTAGATTTTGATTGACAGGCGGAGCAGTGAACCATTCTACATCGTGGACGTGCTCATCAAGGAATCTATAGTTTGTACTGAGGTAGTCTGACACGGGTGGTTGCAGCAGTAGAGTAAGCACTCTATCAAGGAAGTTCAAATAACAGTGATTAGAGCTTCATAAATGAGCCATTATTGTCACATGCGTAATAGCGGGGTGCTTGTCACTATGAAATCAAGTATGCAGCTTTCATGGGTCAAAGGACGAACTTCTCCATTATGGGAATATGTCGTGGGTCAAGTAGTGAGAGTGTGTTAATGATCCTTTCATCTGATATCATATCGATTCTTCATTCCTTTCATCTGATGTCTGATGAGTGAGTCAGGAGGCAATAGTACATCGGGAAAAGGAGCATTCGTAAATACACGATGTATCAATACAGAGCACATCGGCTTTGAAGCAAGGGTCATGTTATCTTAACTTACATATTGCTTCTGACTACTCCGATAACTAATAATTCACGCTAATCCGTTTCTGCCGAACTACGTTGAACATGCTGTAGTCAACAGCAACATGAGCGCCACTTGTAGTGATATCAAAATGAGGTGTTGTCGGAACAGCTCTGCTGTAGCTGTAAATGTTTCGGTTTCTGTGGTCGGCGTTAGACATTGTTAGTTTGCCAGAAAAGAGAGGAGCAGTACTGTCGCTCTGAAAAGTCTTTACATGTGACACTAGTACGATGGTCTCAGACAATTTTTACCACACAGCTCGACCACACCACTCCTGACTATTGGGTGCACGTCCATCAAGTAAAAAGTACGCTCGAGATTGTCAATCTGCTGTAACATCTGTTTAGGAGTTTCGCGAACTCGACCTCCTGCGATGCATAGACAGGATCCCCCTTGTTGCAGGTACCCAACTCACATAAGCGATCCTTCAGGGCGTGCTGCGCTTTTTGGTTTTTCGCACATTGTGGGGAACAAACGAGGGCCAAAAAACCCAGGTTCATTTTCGCTGCGCGTTCCTTTGCTGGGGTTCAAAGAACGTTAAGAAAATGAGGTCGATGATTTGGACCCACACGATGACAAAATTTGCTTTTCTGTAATTTATTATTTTTCGAGCGCATGTTTGCCTAGATACTTTGTTCCAAAAAAGAGATTAACGAAAAACTCCAATTTCCTTCGCTTATGAAGCAAAACCGCTTTTTTCTTTCGAATCGGGTATTCACATACCCAGCTGCTCGGCGCTATGCTGGCGCCAGATTGGGCCAAAAATAAGTGTCAGAATCGTATTGCTATTACTGATTCACCCCTGGAAACAAATTTTGTGCCAAAAAACTTTATGACTTTTTCGAGCCGTAGATGACCATTTGGTCGGCAGTGTAAACAGAGTGTTACATCTTCGCACCAGCGATGGCGTACCGACCGATGACGCAACGGACCTCCGGCTAACTGTGGCGTCAAATTGGTGCAAACAAACCCTTTTCATGCACGACATACGTCTGGGTGGTCGCTGGATAAGTGAGCGTTCAACAAAACTGAAGTCTTCCTCATAACAGAGCAGTTGCACTCTTTCTGGCTTTTCCAACTTTTTTAGCGCATTCGGGAGAGCCTCTATCGTTTTCGACGAATTTCTTCGTTGTCGCTAGTCATATGTTTGTATAATAATAGATGATAAACTTTGGGTAACTTGGCGAAGTACGACTTCAATAGTCGTGAGCACAGCCCAATACGCAAACCCAAGAAGGTCAAAACAATTTGTTCGACCGAAAATTAGTTTATAGGGGTAAACAGTGATCCATCAATTATGACACTTATTCCTAGCGTCCACGTTCTACACACTATCCACTAGGTCATCCAATCTTTAACGATGTTGCCGCTTCGATCGTTGCAGAAACCATTCCAAGGAGCCGTTCGCCTAAGCATGTGATCCAAGATGATTTAAAGGCAGTTGGCACGATAAATCGCTATACAGATGTAGGATTTATACGACTGGCTTAACAGAATTCCGTGACCTCGGACAGGCGCTCCGTGGCGCCTTTTCCAAGGAGGGTACCCCTATAACGCCCTATCGAGCAACAACATTCCGTCCCAAACGCCTTCCTCGCGCCCGCCCACAAACGGACGACCGTTCCTGACGCTCGTATTCATTCATTTGCTGAGCAAATTATGAAGCAAAGGGATTGGTATGAAGCGGCATGCATACATGGGTACACATATGCAGCCGTATCTTCGGTAGCGGTGATTGGTAAGATGCCTACGGGAAACTCGTCCGAAATCGATTTACAAGTCACTGAGAACGGAGGCTTTTTCTTCGCAGGATTTTGACCGTTTCACTCCGTTCTTTCGCCATTTCCCCACTATACAGCGCCCTACTAGCATTTAGGCCGAGTGGGAAACCATCGTGCCAACTGCCTTTAAGCAGATCCATCATTTGCGACAATTTTTCACTTCACAGGATCGGCTTTCAATTAATCTCGGCATCAGAGACGTAATAATTCAGAATGTTTCTTCAGCCTCCCGAGATTTGTACAGATATTTTATTGGACTAACGTTTCGGCGAACATCGCCTTCTTCGGAGCCTTTTGACGGGTAGAAGTTCTACCGAGCACTCTCCGAGGTTTTCACTTCAATTTCTATTTTTCACTTCAATTTCTATCCTCCCCATCTAAGGCTCCTTCATTCAGCGAATGCGATTTTAATAGCCCCTTTACAAAGACCCCCCTCTATTCAGCAAATGGTCAAGGCTCCAAGTGAATTACAGAGCAACTGCATAAAACGAAGGCTCTCAAGTATTCTTTCACTTTCAGCAAATGGTCAAGGCTCCAAGTGAATTACAGCGCATAAAGGCCTAAAACGAAGCGCTCTACTAGATTTCTTTTCACTTTCCTAAAAGCGCGCAGCTAAGATGAAGCTCACTTTTCATGTCCTTGCATGACTCCCTACAATATGCAAAGAACCGAATGAGTTCTAGTTTGTGTTTTACAGCTCTGTTCAATTTGTTAAGCGAATCGAAGGAACGAAAACAGAAAATCCTCAAAACGGAATGGAATGACGACTGAAAATTTTTAGAATTGAATGATGTTTCCTAGCCATTGTCAATGCTGTACTCCGAGCAATGACAACGGAACTTTCAGAGGCGATGCGACCTCTGACACTGATCACAGATATGCCGCAAGAGGTCCATAGGTAGTCAGCTTTTTCTGATGACCCGAGACATCTTCAGAATATCAGTGGCAGAGTTTGCACAGGTAAGCCTCCCTTAGCGTCCTTTTTTCGGTTCTGTTTTTTCCGTCTAACTCGCTTTCCCCCGTTCACCGTTGACTATCAGAGTCAGACGTCATCCCATCCCATAAGGGGTAATAATCGGATAACGTCCTCACTGTCAAGCTCAACATTCCTCAACTATCCGTTCAGTGAAAACACGCCATTCTTTTTCACAGACCTATGTAATACCTGATAAAGATCAAAACTGGCCTTTCTATGCGAGGAAATGTGAGGCAAAGAATGTGCTGCTGTTGTGAATGGGAAGAGATACACACATTCGTCATTGAGCAATCCATCGACTACCTCGACGCGTGGGTCATCAACATCAGTTTGTGATAACATGACATAACATGTCATAACAAAGCATAACATAACAACTCTAATTACGTCTAACCTTATTGCCATAAACGCAAGATTGTCACGTGGAACCTATTCGTACTTCGTATCGTTATTCGTGATATGTATTCGTTGTGTCGTTGTTTCAGGGGGAAGGGCATCGATCCTTTTCGGAAAAGGGCTTGCCAGTACAGTGAAAACAGGTTCAGTCTTGGGACTTCTAAAAAGTGAACCGAGTGTTTCAGATTTAGCGCCGTCATTTACAATCTACTGGATCCCAGCAGCTACACTCTACTCTTTACGCACAAATGACGGAATGCGATATGCTGAACCCTTAGAGGACAGGACTGTATGAAGGGATCATACAAGACTCTGGTAAAATTAACCAAGTTGCATGCTGTATGCTGGCAGAAAATTTTTCTCTGCGGTTATTTCTAATAGGATACCATCATACAGCAGTGTGATTTCTGCAGTCACGAGGCCCATTGATGCACCGCTAGAGTCTGAAGCGCGATTTTTTCTCATGTGGTTCGACGTGAGCTCACGAAGACCCGATACAGTGTACGATTACCTGATATGCAGATGTCCTTCCCCGAACTATGTGTGCATTTTTACAACAAACCCGAGAGCGCTGCTTCTTCACGTTAAACCGCATGGAAAGGACGCTGGGAACTTACAGCATAGGGCCCTCCACCTTATTTACTAGTGTGAGGTCTCCGCCCACGTCACAGCCTCGATAGACTCCGTTAAAACAAGGCAAAGAAGAAAAATACGAAGAGCATGACGGTGAAAATGAAGGAATCGGGGTAAGAGCCGATAACATTATGGTACATTTTACTTCCACTGCCACTCGCTTGTGGGAGGTCTCGGATATCTGCTTAGTCACTGTTGGAATCAAAGGCTAAAGCATCTTTGAGCTCACCTAGGAATATTGTACCATATTATTGCATTGTATGTTATTGCAAACAAGTCCTTCAGCACTTTTAATAAAAGGAGATATTGTGAAGACTGTAGTACTGCGTGTGTTTGTTTAAGCATATACGGCAGCGCCGCGATCAGTTCCATCTAGATTAGGTGAAATTTGGGCTTCGGCAATCAAAAGGACAAAGGTTTCAGAGTAACTCAAAGTGAAGAAAAAATAAAACCAGGAAAAACATGCGCCAATGTCCTAATAATCGGACGGCCCATTACAATCCTGTGTTTTACGATGTGCAGCGAGGGGAAACAGCGCTTTATGGACGAGCGCTTCCACGATTATTGGCTCGGCTTGCGACAATAGGTGGGCGTCACGTATGAAAGACTGTACTTAATATATTCTTATTTTCAGTGAACTCATCGCCATCATAAAGTTCTTTGTTGTTGTTTGAGTTGGCGTTGTTGCTTTCAAATTCAAACAGTATGGGCTATTTTCCTCCAACTTTCGTGCACCTTTGCAATACATACTTTTGGCAAATACGTTTCGCAGTGTAGCCCGGCTTGTGCGCTAATCAGCTGACCCAATACAACCCTACGTCCGTACAAATAACGAAGGGGCTCAAATGTTCATGCTTTTCTCGTCCGAAAACTTGGTTTCTCACTAAAGGGCGGCAGGGAGTCGGAGTCATTGAAAAAAAGGAAGGAAACCGACTGATCTATTCTGGCCTCAATATAGCGCCCCTCTGCACTTTTTTTCCGCGAAAACGGTACAGGGTTGTTCGTCGCGGACCGCACTACCCTCCCCACACCATATTTTCAACTTCGATACCTGATCGCGGACCGTTTCTTTAAGGTCTGAAGACTGTTCATACAGCGAAAAACTAAAAGTTGCATGAACGAGTCCTCAGTAACAACTCTGATGCAGACTTCTGTGAACTTCGGCGGTGATGAAGTCGACTTCTCGACCTACTCTGCTTCAAAACTTTGATGAAAATTGTACGATGAGAGTGGTGATCCGGATCACAAAAATTTACGTTCCCCTCAAAATTGAGAATGATCATTGAGCTAACCAGAAACGATGGCAAACTTCTCTGATCTCGGTCACTTGGTGAAGGGGTGATCCTAAACATCAAAGACTGAGGAATAGGAGGATAAGTTGTCGTGGTGAACCTGTTAAGGTTAAATGATCGAATGTACCCCTGCGGAAATTAATCGGAATGGCCCGAATCCTGAGGTGTGGCTGTCACCATGCTCCATCCCCTAAACGGCCCACTGCACTCTATCCAACTTGCTAATTCGTTCTCACCGAGGATTCACGCATTAGTGCGAGCGAGAACCGATGACTCGGGAGTAACGGAGGCGAGCACCTACGAAACTTTGGATACGAACAGGCAGCCAAGAACGGGAACTTTAACGACATTTAACGTCATCGACAACACAACATCAACGACTTTGATGTTAAGTGTATTATACGGCGTACGAAATGGAAACCTCAGCTAGAAAAGTTTCGGAGTCATTCTGGATTTCTGCGAGAAGACCAAGCATGAGCAAACCGAAACGAGTGTCTGTCCATTACAAATGAAATCCTGCAGTTTGATGTAGAGGCGAGCTACAGTAACGACTAAACGTGCGCTACGACAGCTTTGACTATGCAAACAGCAATGAGACACAAGTGAGTCTCATTCGTCCTTACTGGTTCAACTGACACGCAGCGTGAGTCAAGCTCCGCACAGTGAGACCTTCGGTGAGTTGTTAGGACTCATTGCCGATTGATGGAAGTGTTGAGAATGGGTGAGGTCGGAAACGCTAGAATGGGAAGGGCGTTTGGTCGGGTAGGTAACAAATTAAAAGCTTCGAGCCATTTTCAGGCCTCTGAAGAAGACGAGAAGGTCGAAACGTTAGCAAGTAAGGTTTCATCTGGCACCCTCGTTTGCAAAAGTTAATAAACATGCGACTATTTCCAAGCTCTAGGGCAGCGTTCAGACTTTGGTAGGCGCAGCACGGCGTCGCCCAGAGTACCGCGCCACCTAAAACAACGCAACGCATGTTTTTACTGCACAGATCAATCTACTTGTTTGCCTTGTGTTAACGCATTGGTGACCAGACAGTGTTCGCGTGCCTGTTGTGGGAGATAAGGCCTATTTTTACGCTCCTAGGCCAAAAAAGTACAAGAAACTGTCAAAGCTTTGTTGGCTGTGAATGCCTCGAAAACCGGCATCTTTTTCCTGTGATCCAGGCAGAGATAGGGGGCAAATTCGAAAAGCAGATTTCGCTCCGCTGTAGCGCGACGCTGTAGCGCGACGCTGTAGCGCGACGCTGTAGCGCGACGCTGTAGCGCGACGCTGTAGCGCTACAAGTATGAACGCTGCCTTATAGCACATGCTCAGAGGCATTGTTGCTGGGGCTCGATTCTGTTTGCTCGTCCGGACTTCGGATCCCAGCACTACGTTCCTGGGTGGCGTCTCGAGGCCTTTAAGAAGCCACACAGCTATGTAGGCCACATGGCCCGATCATCGCACCTTTCAAACCAACCTTCGACAAGCGTGCGCCGGTGCCACTGTCTGAAATAAGCTTTTCTACTACACTCAACACTCTGCGTAGAACTGCGGGCTTCCAAGCCACTATGGGGCGGCGACGGGCTTATCCATTACGCCTCCTTGAGTTCCAACTCATTCCGATTACCACCTCGAGTTCAGCAGACCGAGCGAAATAAATATTTATTGAAACCCACTACTATTATATATCCTTGTATCGTGTCTATCTATTGGACAGGAAGCAGAGCGACCATGTTAGGTTTGTAATGCCTTATTTTCTCACACCTCAGTCTTTTTCTGATTGTCTGCCAAGTGTTACTACTTGGCAACAAGTGATTTTTTAAACCATTTTCTGTGTGGTGAATGCTGTCATTTTTGTTGACTGTCGATAAAAGTTATTGGCACAGTGCACACAGAAGGTTACAGAAGTTACAGAAGTCGAACTCTACGTGAGTACACTTAATGTTTATGGAGAACCACTTCTCTTATATACCTTAGCATCAAGTCTATCGACTATCATATTCTTATATCTTGCTCTCATTCTTAGACGGTCATCCTTCTATATCCCCGAACCGCCGTTCCAACATTATGCCAAATTCCTTGAAGAAAGTCAACAGGGACTGGTTCATTTATTCAGTTGGTCACATGTGCCTGAGTTTTACGCCCTAGGTTCGCATTTAGATCAAACAGACAACTATTTATCCCGCCTTGGAAGAGCCACGCTTAGTCGCGCTCCTCAAGGCTGACCTTCTGTCAAATTTCTTATGACCCTAAATTACTTAGCTTTGCTTAATGTATTGACCGCCATAAAATCTCTTTATAGGTGTGACTTTATAGGTGTGACTGGCCCAGCTTAAGTCCTAGCGACTCTTCGTACTGCAATATCACTTCCTTCACACACTACAGAGTAATGTGGGTAAACTGTTCAAGACCACGGCATGGTCAAGTGTTCGTTTTTTTTGATCAACGTGCCTTGTGTCAAGCACTCTCTCCATCGTATGCATTGCTGTCATTGCTCGAAATCAGGAAGGATACAGCGGATGCGTCACCCTTCATACTTGAACACCATCACTTTCTCTCGCTAGCGTTCACTGCACCACTATAAAA
>MU952739.1:0-10930 GCA_036418165.1 Cooperia oncophora | reverse complement strand
ACAACATCGGGGCCACTTTTGAATGCAGTCTGGTCTACAGAATGACCTGCTGACCCGGCTAGTCGATGAACAACACAGTGTCCCAGACAAGTCTGATACCAGTTACATTCGGAATCCCTGAGATGAGGTAGGCGTGGCTGCGTACATCAATTGGACGTGATGGCGGCTAAGGTTTTCGTGAGACATTCCCATTTTGGAGCAGTAGCAGTCATGTGATTGTGCAACACCGAACAAGATGACAGTTATCTCAAGTTGAAATATCCCGGGAGTGACCCATCCTATGCCATCTCCAAATGCCATGCCTACTCCATCCCAGGGATAAGCAGTGTAAGTAGTGCTAGAGGTGTCGAAGGTTTGATAGGCGTAGAGTGGATCAGAGAATTACCCTTCTAATTGCGAGCGCAGTAAGCAGCACTACTTGTGTCCGCATTATCTTTGCTCGAAACTGAAGAAAAGCGAAAGGGTAAATCCCCATTCTCTCCTGTCATCTTTGGGCTATCGCTACTGGTCCAGAAAATGTCCGCATCTGGAGCCGTAGTCCTCAAACTCAACACCACATTGTCAGTTCTTCATGATTTTGCCAGTCCACTCTTGCTAGCAATGTAATGGGTGGCCGCAGAGGCTCACAAAATCAAGGTAGTCGGGTGCAATCGAATAATGTGCAACGCACTAAAGTTCATCAATGGGCTGAGCGCACATAATGAGCACAACTTAATGGGAGTACGTCGAGGCAGCTTTGTATAGGTGGACTGCAAACTGTAAGCATTGGGCGCAAGGTCGTGAGAGGCTCTTTTTCGCAGCCGATTTCTCCCATCAAGAAACTATACAACGGTTGGGGGGGAGGTTGCATGATGTTCAACCAAGCCGTGTGTTTTCATCCTTAGTAACGGATCGATTATCTCCAAAAAGTACAAGAAATCCTCTGCGCGTGTTCATCAGCTTCCAGCGGGTGACAGGAGAATCGTAAATTGCCGCGCTACCCGGTATGTCCGGTAACTGCCGGTAGCTTCCCGGTAACTGCAAACCTTACAGGTGTTAACAGGTCTGTGCAGGAGGCATCGGCAGTGATAGATGGTAACCAGCAAAATGCCCCCATTAAGCCGAAGTGCGCCAAACTCTACTGCGAAGTCAGTCGTGTTTCTATGACAGTGAGCTGATGGTGAGCTACAGATCAAGTACGGTGTGCAACATCTTTTAGAGGATATATATCTTTATTCAAAATATATTTATTACAATTCTGTATGAAACACGTTAATAATTAATACTTATGTGTAACTATATATCTATGCGAATAAATCCTACTAAGCGGTATAGAAGTCTTCAATAAAAAGAACGTTTTCAAAAACAAAACCTATAAAAGCTACCCAAGCACTTCGAAAGAACATCGTAAAGTACATATCGTGATTAACCCAGATGGTAATGCCGCAAAATATCACCAAAAAAGAGAATGAACAAGAGCACTTATAGGATTAACTTGTAGAAGTAAAAGTGAAGTAAGCAGAAAACGTAAGGCACGACAAATAGGCAACAAAGAAGTGAAAAACATTGAACGCCAGAAGACACGCACAATAATACCTGTTGATTCTTAGGCGATAAAGGGAAACAAAAGAAAAAATATAATAAACTCTCAACAATTGCACTTGTGAAAAACTTCGGAATACTTTCCCGAATTAGTCATTTTCAACAGCCTCCAGTTGCTCGAGATCACTTGGGTCGAGTCTTGGAATCGGCTTTCCTGGAAGCAAAAAAGTAAATCATTTCAGTCATTATTCATGCCACACTAACAAGCTGGAAAAGGCAGAAAAATCATACAGTTAAGGGACAAACCGAAGAAAGCTTCAATTTTCCTAATAATGATAAGCGCTTCACGGCTGTCCACAAAGTTAATCGCTATGCCTGCCTTTCCAAATCGGCCGGTGCTGAAAAACGTTTTTGCAAACAACGAACGTTTGCAGTCATGAAGAAGCCTAGTTATTTTCCGGTTCTGTTTCCTGTTGTCAGATCAAGCTTTCTTTCGAATTTTGAACATCAGTAAAGCCCCTACATTCGGACGCGAATGTTCAGAATCCTTCACGTCAGACGTGAAGGACTTCGATCGCATTTAATCGGCACGTGTCGCGCGCGGCGCTTCTGGCATTCTGCCTCTCCATAGCGATTGGAGCGCAAAGCTTGAGCCGTGGACCGTGGCGTGAGCGCCAGGCAATTCCTGGCCAAGCGATGCGATATTCGTGTTTGGAGGTCGAAGGTCTGGAAAAATTTTTTAGCCTTTTTTTAAAAAGCTCGATAGAAAAACTGGTCTGATGTCGGAAGATTGGGGTAGTAACAATTGAATAGTGCCCCATCTAAAAGATCATTAGGTGAGTCTGAGAAACACACTCACTGCTCTTCAGTTCACGTTCATCCCATCGGTTGCAAAGTATGAAACTAAAGGAAAGCTTGCTTCTCTTTGTTCACATCCTCCTAATTGGAATCGCGCTTGCAAAGACTATGGAACTCTAAAACAGCCTAAGTCGTCTTCAATTTATGTCCAACGGTGCGAGGTTTGCGCTTAATCGCTATGGAAAGCGCGGATCACCGAAGATGGCAAAGTGCCAGAAGCGCCGCGCGCGACACGTGCCGCGCGGTGTTGTAGGAATAGAAGCTTGTGAGCCGTTGTCTCGTACAGCTACAGTATGATGTCGCACGCGTTGCCACGCTCACGTGTCTCTAACTTCTTTATCTCGCCGTTTTGAGGGACGAAAGTGGTATGTTCTCTGTGAACGCGTATAACAATTTCAAAGGCACGGAGTCATTCTGAGGACCACTTGATCGCAGGAAGTGTCTTTAACAACCTTGTTGGCACAAAGGCAAGAAAGCCAATTGAAGACTTCGAAAATTATAATTCATATATTAATTCGCCTACCGTCCAATACGGTGAAGATAGGTGTCATAGTCAGGTTCAGACTGATTCTCGTATAACAACGGTGGGTCATAGTTGATGACTATGGTCACTTGGGTAACATCAATACCTAGAAAGTAGCTTCTTTAGTTCACTTGTGGGTCCAACGAAATTAACATCAGTAAGGCAGTGGGATAATTGAAGACGGACAAATGCCTTCCATGTTTCAGAGCACTTTAGAAGCTATGGGAAAAACACTCGAATGACCTACTGTAATTGTAATGTCTGTGATACTCTAGATGGCAATTAGAGGGAAATGTGAGTATACCGTTTCTCTGCGGCCTTAATCACACAAACTAATCTCAAAGGTAAACTACACCTGACATTTGAACAGTCAAGATATAATGCATCTACTGTCAAGACAAGCAGTTCAAACATAAGCGATATGAGCCTAAGCCCCGATTAGGGGCTCTCATCGCAGGCAAAGCTGATCAAAAGCATTTGAACCGTCAACTTCAGGAGCGATTCTAGTTACCGGGATAGTGCTCTTAATTCTTTTATTCAACGACTTTAAACACATTTTTCCCTCGTTCCGGAACCAAAATGAGAGGAAATGTGCTACTACACGCGTAGATGGCAAACGATAAGCTTTCGCAGTAAGCGATGGTTGTTCAGGACATCCGATCGCGGCATTCCTAGCTAGTTGACCTGACCAGCACGTCCTCAGCATCAAATTAAAAGTGTCAAAACAGCATACATTAACAGAAGGCCATACATCAAATGATTAGACGCCAAAGACCAGTGGTTGTGACCTAGGCACTTGCCGTTGAAGAATTCCCAGCGGGGGTCGTATTTGGTCGGTGGAGCGAGGGGGGGGGTATCGTATTAGCCTTTAGAAGAAATTTTCCGACTCCCAAAAAAATCATTCTCCCTCAATTATTCAAACCCTAGTTTCTTTTCTTATATCCAGGTGTCATATCGATGCACATCATCTCTACCCGCCCCCCCTTCCATCCAAACTAGCGTACAGTGGGCATTTTGGGGGAATAACTGCAAATTTCTGGAGAATGCGGTTAAGTAAAAACTGTAAAACTTAGTAGAGAAGCAGAAGGTTAGAACGAGTGTACCAGAGGAGGAAAAAAAATTTGAGGGCGGTGGTCAAATATTCCAAAATGCTCCCCCCAGTGGCGGGAAGTGTGCTGATAGTGACGAATCAACTAGCTAAGAATTACCTGGTTTGAGCGCAGTGCCGCGCCTTGAATTTCTTAAACGGCACCTCTTTTTTAGCAGGACTAGCAGGATGAAGCAAGAGTCGAATATGATTACCTCTAGCGCACACGTTTGTTGTGATGAGCACCTTGAAGTCGCCATCTTTAAATCGCTGAATGGATTCAGCACGTTCCTCTACGGACATCTCACCGTGCAGAACACCAACCTAAGTATAATGCTTACAGGTCCATCACAAGACCAAATATTGCGTAAAATGGCAATCTCGGGTGAGACTAGTGAGCAATAACAAACCGAATGCCCTTTTTCAACCATTCGTTCCGCCAGCCATGACGCGCTTCTTCGAGTATGCGTGAAAATCACACATGACGCTATCGTCAGCCCGCTGTACAATTCAACAACAGCCTGAAATCATCGAACTCACTTGAGAAATTGCACACATATCTTCATTCTTTCGCCCTTTTCTAAAAGAGTTTCCCTGGCCATAAATATTCAATATTGAACGCATGACTTTATTTATTTACACCATAAGGGGTTCCCTAAGTTGTTACATTACAACAGGCCCAATACCCAACATGTACACTAGACGTCAGGACATAGGCAGCGTTCAGACCTCGCGACATAGCGCTTCGATCGCGCGATCGACGCAGTTGAAAGCATGCGCATCGATCGCTGCAAACGCGCGACCGAGCGCTGCCGTCGCGAAGTCTGAACGCTGCCATGGAGCAAAAGAGAACAAGCCATCCTATACCCCGAGGAGAAGAGAACGTTTACAACTGAGGATTGTAACTGAATATTTGTAATCTAGTTCTCCCCTACTAACAGATGAAGAGGTAGGCCCAGTACAACCACACTCTCTCCCCTCCTACTGCAGCGCAGAAATTCTTCATAATGTACGTATATAATCTCTGAATAAAATTGTTTCACCTGGTACTTGGCATCTCGTCCAGGACACTCAACAAAATACTGCTTGATATTCGGCAATGCTTGGTCTTCCCTCTTGAGCCTGAATCAAGTATATGACTGTATGAATCGCTAAAAACGCATTTACTCACTAGCTGCTGAACTTTGGCAGCTTACGCTGATCCAACATACTTGTCTGAAAGATTTTTGCTCGAGATTAATAGTAAGATAACATTACAGACGAAGCGTTTGACATTAAGTGCTTTTTGGAATCGTCACCGCCTTCCATTTGAGCTTTTCAATACTTTTCACCAGCGCTGGTTTGGCCTGCGACAGAGGTGGGGGGGGGGGGGGGGCATTTTCGGTAGATCCTTTTGCTGGCTCATTTTTACTAACAAGTCTCAGACCTGTAAACTCCTGTAAAGTCGCGAAATTGTTGGATTGAGCCACTTTCGTTACCTTTGCAGCTCTTCACTAACTATAAGCGGCCTATACAAGATTTGCTGAGTAACATTCGGTGCCCCCATCAAGCCAAATGTGCCATTTCCATAGCACTTGACATTTGAATGCAGTTCCGCTGAAGTAATGACTTGCAAGGACAAGCTTATGAACAAAGCAGTGCCCTTACCCTCTCAAATGAAACTAATACTAATAGTCTACCCTGAGAAACAGGAATACGTTATTTGTTGGTCCACAAAGTTATCGCTCAGCTTCCTCAACACCAGGAGAGATCTTAAACAATTCAAATGAGCTAAATAGACCTGGTCCAGGTCAAGTGTCTGACAACAGTCAAACAATGCACGACAATTGCCACCCGCGGGGAACACTAAACAAGCTACGGACAAGTGGAGAAGAGTACTATGATACATATATGTTGGCAGCATCTGTTAGACAACGGGAACTACCTTGGTACGGTCGGGGGCGCATAACTTTTGAAAACATACCCCCTCCAGAAAAAAAGTTGCGGGACCATATTTCTGCCATTCCCCCCCCCGAAGACCAGTCGTTTTTGCCTTGATACCCTACCAAAAACAGTTTTCCTATAGGATCCGCATAGATCAAAAAGATTTGGCAATCTGTGTTCGTCAACCCATTACATAGCCCGGCAAATGACTCAGTTTCAGCGCTTATGTCACGAGATATCGGAGCGTCATCTGGTGATGTCCGTTGACCGCCACACTCATCTAACGCCACATCACGTCTCATTGTCATGTTTTTCGATAGTAGTAATTATCTGTTGTCTTCTACCAACAGCAACAAATTGAATCATTTTGGGAAGCCGAAACGAAAACAGAACAGCAGCGATAGTTCAAGCTGCACAAAGGAACATTTGGTGGGGGAGGGGGTCCGGTTTAACAAACCGCAATCCATAGAAATTCAAGTCAAAATCGCGATGGTGTGCAACTTTGCGTCTCGCTGGCCCACACTGTAAGCGATGGCATCCATAAGGTGCTCAAAAATTGCCAAGGATCCCGCAATAATAGTTATGTAGATTTTGGTCTCACACTCTATTTCGATCTCTCTATAAACCTAATTTGAAAAAAATATGACACTGACCAACCAAGGTAGATTTTGGTCTCACACTCTATTTCGATCTCTCTATAACCTAATTTGAAAAAAATATGACACTGCCCAGGCAAACAGCCTTCTACCCTCCGGGGACGGTGAATTGGTACCAGATTCGTCTGGGAGGATAAGAACACTGACTTGTACATCGGCTGGCCCCCGCAAGTCATTGTATAGGCCACATCGCATTCAATAAGCCACTACGATTCTGAATGGAAGTAGAATGCGTGCCGCATCCCACAAAGGGATTGATCAATGGCGGAGACTTCATCCTTCTTTCATGATAGAACTTTCCCGCCAACATAATAAAACCGCTTGCTGGTAAACCATCGCTTTCCATATAAGAAGATAAGAGCTGTTTGAAAAGTGAATGAAGTACCGGTTTTGCTCACGCCAAGTTCATCAAGCAGTCCCCCCCTCTCCGAATTACCTGTCTGATTTAACGTTTTGAGAAGGCTAGGAGTATAAGAACAAATCTAATTTTTCTATTGAAATTCATTTACTTCGCACTTTGCCCATTGAACAGTAATATGAGAACGTGACAAGGATGACCTACTTATCATATAACCAGCTATTCTGCCGTTGCCTGCGACTATTGCGCAAGTTGGCAAATTTACCCCAGATTACGGTCTTTATAGAGTTAGAGGATTAGCGCACCTGCCTAGTCGCAGATGAATGCTCATTACTGTCTCAGGATTCTGCAAGTCAAAAACACGCAAAAAAGCATTATGGGGGAAACCCTTACGAGACAGAAACTGGCACTTACAATAAATTTATTCTCAATGCATCCCAGCATTAATTTGAATTTATGAGGTGTACCCAGTTGTCAACTAACGCAACACCTGTTGAAATAGGAGCCAACTGACCCTATACGGGATAATGAGTTGGTCGTTAAAAGGACGAGCTATAATCGTCGATTAACTTCACAATAGGGCAGAAATGGAATAAATGACCGAGTTTAGAGGGGCGCAGTTTCCGAAAAAAGCTTTCACTTCTTCGCAACAGAATATAGTATGAAGGGAAAAAGGAAGAGACACTCAAACCGCTTCAATAGTCAGAAAATAAGTTGAAAATAGTTGAAAATGAGCGGAAAACAGTAACTTCAACTCAACAAATTCTAGTAACATCACGCGCCATTAACTCACAATAAGCTTGATCAAGGTCAAAAGCACTGTATAGATACAGATAACATTCCCCAAAAGAAAACCGATTTGGGCTCAAAATATTTAGCCTGTGTGCATCCTTAAACATTCAGAAAAAAAAAACAAAAGCTTGACTATCACAAAGCCTGCTGATTTACAGGAAAGTCATGCCCTAGCATATTCAAACCCAAGAAACACCTTCAACAAACTCGTGAAAAGTTTAGCCCGCCGGTTCATTGCGATATCGGTCTAACGGGCTCATGGGATAGAAAGTGTGCGTGCCTTAAGCAACGAAGCAACGAAAAAGCTATTGAGCTGAGAGGAATAGGCAGCCTGGTAGCAGGAATAGAAAACGCCCACCGCCTGTAGCGGGAGATGCAGGTTTAGGAACCCGTCCTTAGGAGCAAAAAGTCAGACCCGTGTGGGGTCCGACTTTTGCCTCCTAACTCAGCACTCCTGTGATGAAAATTGAGTAAGTTATATACAAACTTACGTGACCGTAACAGCATTCTTTATGAGCTGCATTGCGAACTTTACAACATCTTCACCGTAAGTCGCCGAGAAGAGACAGGTCTTGAACCGTAGTCGATGTGCTTTTCGATTGTTCTAAAAAATTACATGGGATTCAGAATGAAGCGACAACAAAAAACAACCAGGGAAACGACTAGAAAGGTCAGATTCTTTCAGAAGAAGTGTCATTCCATGCTCACACCACGGAATCTCAGTCTATTTATTACCCATATTTTTACTTTTGAAGTATAAAGGCTTGCTTAGGACGTACTATTAACCAATGGTTTGCAGAGATGCATCTTAATGTGGGAAAGTACGGATAATATATAAGGTTCTAGAGCGAAAACGGCGAGGTTTCGACTTTCTTGCAAATCTTTTATCTTTATCTACCTTTTAATAAACACTTTTTACTGGAGATACGGAAGCACTCACTACGATAACAGGCAAACAAAAACAACAGAAAATGGTGTCACTATCTACACAAACACAGAAAATGGTCGAATTCCGCCGAAGGTAGACGCGATATGTGCCCTATACAAAATGGGCTTCATGCCCCAGAAGGTAGGCCCAGATATTTCGTCTGGCTTGAGCTAAATCATCGAGAATCTCAGTGCGGTAGAAATTTATGTAATGGTCACAGTCCTCCTGCAGCCCAATACAGGGCGAAAGACAGGTTTACGCTGCACAGGGTTACAATGTGCAGAGCAGTGGTGCTATATTCTTGAGAAGTCGTCGCATAAGCAGAGACAAGCCTTCCTCTTGCCAGCACCATGGCTAGTAGGTTCGAAGCACAACGTTCACAACCGATCGACTCTTGAAAAACTTCCACAAGCATTGATCAACTTCGTGAGGAATTCCGTTCTTAGCGACGAAGCCATCACTAGTAGATATTGCACAACGTTGCAATGGTTTAATGATTGTTTTCAGGTGTTTCTATTTGCTAGGTGCGTTTAAACGCCGCAGTGCGCGTTAGAACATCACAAGAGCTAAGTTATGACAAGAGTCAAACCCCAGACGGCACTCGAAATCGCATCTCCCGCTTACCGGAGCCATTGAGCTGAGAGGGTGAGTGCGGCCCCGGTATCGTCATGGATAACGCAACCGCCTGGTAAGTGGGAGATGCGCGTTCGAGTCCCGTCTGGAGTCTGACTTTCTGCCCAAAGCACTCTTGTGATGATTGTTTCTCATGACTCGATCCTTTTACAGGGAAGGATAGTGGTTTCCCACGCATATTCATTCGACGCATTCTGAAGAGAGAAGGGTTTAAAGATGTGTCCAAAGTGAAGGTGTGAGGTATTCAATCATCACGTCACTTGTGTTTTTATGGTGTGATTGATTAATGAAGTGCTTTTTGCTTCCCACTGGCACCTGCATAGTCCGGGCTTCTGACCCACACCAAGACAGTCTTTCCTCACTCCGAGGCCGAATCTGGTATAGGACTTCAGAGAAACCAAGATGAACACTGACAGGCTAAACTCACTGCTTGGGGCCAAATTCCCGGTCAATTTTCTAGAGCTGCAATGAGTCTAAATACGAGATGCGTTCCAAACTGAACCGCTAAATGCACATCATCTTAGGAAGTTGTTTTGTTTAGCTAAGCAAGTAAGTTTAAGCGCAATCGAATGTATTTGGTAAAACGCGCTGGAAAGCTCTTTGAATAGTGAGCTTGGACAATGAAAAATGCCAGTCCAAAATGCGATCGGCACTTACAGCGGACGAAAAAACGCCAAGGAATCGGCAAAGTGGATGGGGCCGATAGTGCAACTACTTAGAACTATAAAGAGCAGCTAGCCCACCATCTACTGGTATTACCCATAAATAACCTAGAGTAGAAAACTTACTTGTAGATTTGCGTGCTTTGTTCCGTATATCCAGCCTGATTGATCATGACGTCTGCTTCGTCGAGAACAAGACAACAAATATGAGACGGGTCAAGGCAGTGGTATTTGGTAAGATAGTCCACTAACTGGAACAAAAAAAAACTTAAAAGCTCATTATCGAGCACTAAAATCCTGAGCAAGACAATTGAGGAACAGTCTATATCATAAGACAACTGCATTTGAAATCAAAAGAGTACAAAGTAGTGCGGTAAGAAATGAGAACACCATGTGAACCAACCTTTCCGGGCGTACCAATAATTATTTGTTCGGTGATGGGGGCAGAGGCTAAAAAGCATCGTTCACTGGGATTAAACATCTTGAGTTGTAATTGTGGGAAGAAGCTCACGTTTTACCCCTCTCACGGCAAAATGGACCTCGACTTCAGGCATAAACTGTGCAATTTTCGCAACGACTTCACCTGAATCATAAATTTCCACATTATTCTCAGTAAAAATCTTTGCTTACGCATTTGAGATAAACTGTTCAACAGTACTAATTACTAATAGGAAGCAATATTAATCACTTCTGCCGGACTAGGTTATTGGAACCTTTTATTGGCCTAGAATTCCAATCTCTTTATTTCCAGAGGACCGAAGGTTCCAGCCCGCGGAACGTATTCGGGGAGGAAGTGGGGTGCGAGGATACGCGGCTCGCGGTTCGAGGGAACTTATTATGTTAAGGACATGAATATAACACCGCCCTAGGATGCTATTTTCGAAGAATAAAACAGATGGCGCTGAAAAGTGGGAAGAAAGAATCGTAAGCTAGAAAATTTCTGCCTCAGCCTAAAACGGGAGTTCCGGCTTAGACGAACCCACTGTTTT
>MU952737.1:0-10460 GCA_036418165.1 Cooperia oncophora | reverse complement strand
TCGAGAGGAAGCCGATCCTAGAGTTGCCCCCTAGACCACGATCTCGGCGAGCAACGGAATTACGGGTAATACACCAATAAATGAACAGTAAATGACTTAGAATTATCTCTTAGGCATTGCTGGAAACACATCGCCTCAAGCTGTCTATCTGTAACGCCATTTATGCACCTACCTCGCATGGAAGTCCATGAGCGACCATCTACGACTCTGACCTGATGACAGTTATTATTTGGACTTTTTTTCTTGCATGAGTCTTGAAGCTGATGCGTGCTTTTCATTAGGCTAACCGTTCCGCATTAAGTGCTTTCTTCGAATCTTTTGTCGAGGAAGGAGCTCTAGAGGACACCTTGAAAGGGTAAGGAGCTCTTCTGCTAAGAAATGCAGTTAACCAGCCATATCTCTCCTAGACATTTCTCTGCAAGCTAATTCGATATGAGCAAAAACTTCTTGAATAGCTTTCATGGAAATCAGCCCTGACAACAAATCCTTCTCCAAAAAACGTGGCCTGTCAACTAGACTCCACTTCACTCAGTCAAGTGGATTTTTATCACTGCAGAGCCTTCGAGCTGCATTTCCTTGTTGAGGAGAAACGACGGATTCACTGCTTTCCGCCATTTTGCTGCTTTTTCAGACAAGTGCGATCGCGTGTCGAGACTTTTTTGAGCTTTACATCTTCCGGCCATTAATCCGACAGCCGAACTCCTTCCGCAGCAAAGCGCTTGTACTGCTTAGTTTTTATGATGAAATGCGATTTCAATAATCGTAGTTTTAGAAAAGGTGAGGAGCTTGGATCTGTTCACATGAGGAACTTGGATATCCTTGGGTAGTGTGATTTTTGCCGTCAAAACTGCCTTAGCAGCCTTTCTGGAAAGTTTGTGATCATTCTGGCAATAACTTCCCCTAACTTTTCTAACTGCGCAAAAACTCCTTTAGTGAGCAGACCTAGGAGCAACGTTGTCCTTTAGAGGCTATGCAGCTCTAAAGGTTCTATATAAAATCTCTGTTTCAAATAAAAACGAGATTAATGAAATGCCTGCTGGCGAATAGATTTGTCGCGAATTATTCGCGCTTGAGCGACAAATTGGTACCCTGTCTCACCTTAGCCTGAGGTTACTCCTCTCCTGACAAATGTTATTTTTTGCACATTCAAACTGAACAGTTTTCAAACAGTTTCCATTTTGAAGGAAATTGGCACGATAAATCACTAGTAGCAGGTGTAGGAGTTGCCAACTGGCTTAACACAATTCGGTTGCAACCTCGACAGGCGCTGCGTGAAGCCTTTCTCAAGAGCGGTACCTCTATAACGCCATCTATTGAGCAACAACTTTACGTCCCAAACGCCCTGCCCGCCCGCCCACAAACGGACGACCGTTCCTGACGCTCGTATTCATTCATTTGCTAAGCAAATTATGAAGCGAAGGGATTGGTATGAAGCGGCCGTGATGCTGCATGGATATATGAGTACACATATGCAGCCGTACCTTCGGTAGCGGTGATTGGTAAGATGCCTACGAGAAACTCGTCCGAAATCGATTTACAAGTCACTGAGAACGGAGGCTCTTTCTTCGCAGGATTTTGACCGTTTCACTCCGTTCTTTCGCCATTTCCCCACTATATAGCTCCTACTAGCATTTTAGGCCTAAGTAGGGAACCATCGTGCCAACTGCCTTTGAGTTGAGGATCCTTGAAAGGCACGTTTCGTGATGAACTAAGGCTATGACCTCGTGTCAGATGATTTGGTAGACGATTATAGAGGTTGTACCGCACAAAGCACAGGAAACTTTGATTTTAGGCCCAATGGGAAGACCCATGCCGGCCTACATTGCTCGTGTCGTCGTGATAATTCCGTTGTGCTCTCTCACCGGTCACTTTCTGGCCCCTCTCCGCGCTTTGCAGTGTATCCCATAGTCTCTAAGATGATCCCACTTTCGCGGCTTCACAGTAAGTAGCGAAGGCGATGTGGCCCTTAAAGGGCAGCCCTGACGCCTCTGTGGTCCGCCCACTGAAATTCAAAGGCCATTTTCTGTCATGAGTTCACATCTTAAACTGTTTTTTTCGTGTTTTCACTCTGGATGGCATTACATTGGTTGACGCGAGGAAACAATTAGTGAGCCAGAGGTGGCAGGATATCGCTAAATTTGCATAAAACGACAAGGTCTGAAAAATTCGTCCAGAGAGTTGCCAGGTCGTTACGTAGGGTGTTTCCCATGGTTTTTTTTCTGGAGAGTCATTCAGCGACTAGGCTAGGCTTGTAATCGAACCCATTACTCACAATATACGGTGCCGGGCTTGTCTTTGATAGTGAATGTATCTGATATAAATGTGAATGTATGTATTGAATGTATCTTAGCGCAAAGGCTTGAAGACAGTGCTGCTCTTGAAGAGATATTCTTGCAGCGACGAGTAGGCGTATCTGGGCCACTTATTCATTGGTGCACCCCTTCTTGCCACAATAGAAGGGAGGTGGCACCAATAAGGAAGGCGATATCCCACTAGACTCGACCCCTCCCGCGCCCATCTGATAAACGTGGAATGAGTGGAATGAGCTGCTCAGCTCATGATGACCGATCTTCTCCCACGACTCGTTGACGGTTTGACATGCACTCAAGTATCTTTAAAATCTTGACAAACCAAAAACAGTAATCCCAATGCCTGCATCCATTCTTCAACGCTGTTCGGCTGGAGGAGGGGAGCATCTGTGCGCACCCCCAGCGAGAACTGATCTAAGGAGTCACGCCGATAATGAAGCATAAGGATAAATCTTCGCCGTTAATCGATCCCTTTGTGGGATGCGGCACGCACTCTACTTCCACTTAGAATCGTAGTGACCAATTTACGTCCCCGGAGGGTAGAAGGCTTGGTTGGCCTGGGCGGGAGTCGACCTCGGGATTTGAACCCAGGACCGCGCGAGTGGTAAGCGCGCCACTTGTCACTACACCACCTCCGCCATTCACGTTGACACGGTTTCACCTTTCGTGGGTAGGTAAGGGGACCAAATGTTCTGACATCTTCACTGGACGGTAAGCGAATGTCCTCGAAAGGAAATTTCGGATACCGACTTTAATATACGCCGTTTGGGAGATCGCGTACGACTTGATCGATATGAATTTTGTCTGTCATCGCCTTCATTTCCACTCTAGTGGGTGCTGGATGGCATTCAGCATCCTATTTTGGAAACTAGAGCGTTGAGGAAAAACGGTTCTCTCTTTCATGAGAATGTGGTTTCACCAGTCCATTCGTTTACCCAAGTAATTTTTTCGTAATTTTTTAGTGGATTACACAGTCCATCTACGCATGTTCATTCGCGACGAGGAGGCGCATTTTGCGACTGCGTTGCTCCGAGTTTTGGTTGTGCAAGTATAAGTTCCAGATCATGGAACTGTTAATTGACTTGAGGAAGCTAGAGCAGCTCATTAAGACATGTTAAACCTGTCAACTCGAGAACAGGCTGTTTAGATGGATCGTCACGTCGATGGGAAGTAGCAAAAGTGCAAATTGCCTCCTCAGCCCAAAAAGGATATTGTTCAGCTCATAATCAACTTTTCTCGCAATCTTTGGCATTAAAAATTTTTTTTCAAAGATATCTCATATTAGTTGCATCACGTGGGCTGTCATTCGCCCTACATCAGTTCATCTCCATCGTTCTTAGCGTGACATATATAGTATAGTGTGTTAACTGTAATCGTGTAGTCTGTCAAAAAAAGGCAGCTAGAAGGCAGCAAATATTATTCGGAATTGCTACGCGGCCTTCTTCAGTTCATTTCAAGTATAGGCCATAAGAGCGCCCTGAGAACTCTACGTCCCGAATGGGCCGCAAGATGATGTGGGTTCAGAACCACAAGGTTACTCCGTTGACCGCTTGACATTAGTAAGTAATTTCCACTTCTTCGGTCAGACTAAAGCTGGTCACAATAATTGGCAGCTTTCCAAGGCCGGTCAATGTTTGTGGACCTCTCCAGTTCCGATACATTTTGCGACAATAGCTTTACTATACTAGCCGGTTGCGATTTTTTGCAGTCAAGCAAGAGGGGACGGATATCCGCTGAGATACTCGTTGAAGCTCCAACATCGCTCTTATTTCTTGTTCGAACCACTTATTATAAATGACACAAGATTGCTGAGATATGGGCAAAATCCTGTCTCATTAGGGCTCAATACGCTTCCGAAGTAGTCAGGAACTGAGCTTCCTGCTATACACCAGTGATGGAAGGTGTTCCCAGAGCTCCGAATTCCGTCGAGGATCCAAGATCAGGGATGTTGCCTCCTTCAACAAGAGCAGGTGGTGGCGAGCGCTGGACCGGAATGTCTACAGAATGGTATTCGCAGGATCTCTGAAGAGTGTAGGTTCTGGCGTGGGCATCGTATTCTTCGAATCAGGGCACACCATCGCGTTGTGGACACTCCATATACTCTCCCTCCTAATTTCTTCCGGATGACCTCCCTTCACATACCAACTTATATCCTAGTTCGCGGCGGATGAAGGGGCGTGTCAGGCAGTACAAGTGTGCCGCGGCGCCAAACCCATTCTCTGCCAGTTGTTGAAGCGGGTATGCGACAAGCAAGTGGTAGAAAACGAGTGATACGAACGATATGATACAGTCTTGTCACTTGCTCGCTTCAACAACTGGTGGAGAACGAGCCTGGCACCGCGCCAGACTCGCTCCGCCTGACACGCCCTTCGTCCGCAGCAAACTAGACTATGCCAACCGTCTTCTTGCCAAATCTTACCCAAACTATCACTATAATAGTGCCATCACGCGCGAAAGAGGAAGGGGGCCTAGCGTAGGTGCAAAGGCGGAAATCATCAATATTTTCATACTGAATACGGCCTTCTTCTCCCAGCAGGAAAAACTAAGACTGCCCTGCTTTAGATTTCCTCAACAGATTATGTGTCCTTCTTCAGACGCAGGAGAACCTAGCCCTCTCAATTCAGTTCTCAACTGCACCTCAAGTGATAAAGTGAAGGATAATTGAGTGGTTCGCAATCAAGGATTGGCATTCTCAAGTTATGAAATGAAGAGAAAGAGCTACGCTGTCAGCTAACCGCTTGCGAGAAAGCAGCATTCATTTTTTTTTCGTTCAGCGGCATCACTGGGCCACACATTTCTCCCGGATCAGATGTCGTTGATATCGTCGCGGTTCAGGGGGACGGTGTCAGGTGGAGGGTAGGCCTCCTGGAATCACTCCCATGGGACTATGACACTATCTATGTACTGTGGATGGTCGCTGCATTTCGGTTCAAAACGCCCTTACTTCGACAGCTGCGAGCTTGCAATATCCAACCACTGGGAATTTGTTTGTTTCCGGTAGCATAAGGCTTAACTAATGTGCGTGGAGTCTGAGTTTGATTCCGGGCGGAACATTCGTTATCAAAGGGTGTACCACCCATCATGCTGATGGTTCAGGAGAAAGGGCAACAGGAAAGGGCAAGATTGTTTTACATTGTAACTCATCTGATGTTAAGCAAAATTTCGCATTCATAAATTCGTGAAGTTGTGAAAAGTCCCTTCACAAGTGATGTGACGCCAGTATGACGTCTTCTTCGTCTGGTTAATTGTGAGCGACAAGTGAGACGCTAGTCATATAAATTGGGACATCTCAAGGAGCAGAGCTCGCGCCAAGTGGGCGAAGACGCCCACAGCAGCAGAACCTCTCGATAGCGGATAAAAGGATACTGCTTTCACCACTGACCAGCACTTTTTTGCGATGCACGCGCATTCTACTTCCATTCAGCATCGTAATGGCATATGAACGCGATGTCGCCTACGCAATGAATTGCGGTGGCCAGCCGATGTGAAAGAGTGTTTTTATCCTCCCAGAGGAATCTCGTTCCAAATTACCATTCAGGGAGTGCAGCAGTGTCTTCTGGGCGGCAGCCGCTCGGCTATTTGAACCAAAACATCTGAGTGTACTAAGCGGGCCATTACCACAACACCGCCGCCTCAGAGCATTTTGACGCTGAAAAGTTACGCAAAACACCTCGGAGGCGGGGGGAGGGGTGCGGGGTGGGGGGGGAAGGGGCAGAGGCAGAACTAATTGTGTTAGTCCGTGGAAATGTGTTGATGTGTGGAAAGATGTCTGTCTGTCTGTGTATGTGTGTCTGTCTGTCTGTCTGTCACGAAATTCATAGCGACCGTCCCAGTTGCTGTAGGAAGTTGATTCCAAGCAGTGATATAGGGGCTGTGACGGGAACATTATTGTGGGTGACAGGGAGTGATATCAGCTGATAAGATCTGATAAGAGGCGTCAGAAGGGAGGGTCACCGAGTCCATAGCGCGGGACACAGCAACAGTGGGACTTTGGTTCCAAGGTATGATATAGAGGCTGTGACGGGAACATTATTGATGGGTGACAGGGAGTGATATCAGCTGATAAGATCTGACAAGAGGCGTCAGAAGGGGAGGGTCACCGAGTTCATAGCGCAATTCACAGCAACACTGAAGCGTTTGCTAAGGAGTGCAGGATCCGCAGGGTTGCTCTATCTGTTATGATTCGACCACTACAGCGCCGTATGAGCAGCCCAGCGATTGAAAGAGTTCCGTTTCCATTATGGAGCGCGCCTGGCGAAGCCAGGCCAGCTCGGCGAAGCCGAGCTAAAGAGAAGGAGGAGAGCTCGGCGTCAGCCGGGCGATCCGACTGGTAAAATAAAAATCGAAAATCCCAAAGGAGGGGGCGCCGCCAAAAAAAAAACTGCGGCTACGTGATAAGTAGTATGGTCAGGGATATAATATATGAAGATCGACGTGAAATATATTAAATGCCCCGCGAAATACTCATAAACTAGGAAAAAAGGTCACAGGGGACATTATGAGCCTAGCTGTGGCTCATAGCAAGCGAAAAGATGTCATTGCCCTTGCCCTTTGCACCATTCTCTGTTCTGGAACTACCTTACGCGCTTCTTCTCTCCAAATTATAGATTACCTTCAACTGTCTTCTTTGGCTCTGTTCGATCTATGTTAACCTACTGCTTCTCCGAAATCACTTGGAAAGTGGACAATGATGAAGCCAAAATTTATTTTTGCCGAGAACTTCCTAACTTTCATCCTTTCAAATTAACGTAGACCCTTGTCAAGAAGGAGAAACTTACCCGTCCATGGTCAAGCCTCAACATACGGCGTAAAAGGTGCCGGCTGAAGGTGCGGAACCAATCGGATCGCCCTTTCTTAATTTCATTTCACAATTCTCTTATGGTCCAGGAAAAGTCATTTTATTCCTCTGACTTTTAAGGCGAATAGCATAAAATTCAACAACACACTGTACACGATCATGAAACTCCCTAGATCCTTCTGGCGAACGCCATCGAGTGATTCTTCCACGCGTCCATGATTCGGTGCATAAAATCAGCGACGGCCGTTGATTTGTCCGCCACCAGCCCGTTGAGCTCCGCCCGAACGCGGTTATCGAGGGGGGTTTAGGTCAGGTGACACACTTGGATATACCGTCTTTTTGGCTCTCAACGCCCTTCAGTTCCATGTGCTGGCACCCAATCTTGTAGCAGTACGAAGTTTCCAAAACGTACGGCGACAACATGAAGGCAGGATGTTATCCTTGAGCTGTTCGATATAACACCAGCGTTCATTTTCAGTTCGGACTCGACGAAGACAATATCGGTCTTCCCATTCCAGGAACTTCCGGTATGTACCATCAACACGCGCCTAGACAACTGCAGAGGGAACCATATCCTGGACCATAACGACGTTGTCGGAGTTGTTCGATGTTGGAGTTCTTCCAGATAAAGAGTGCCGGTCCCCAGGTAGCTGTCCATGGGTGAGTCGATACAAGAAGTTTTGTAGCTGTCCGGAGATGACGTGAAATCCATAGGCCTTCTTCAGTTAGGCTGCGATTGCTGATGGTCCATATTTTGGAGTACATGAAGGTTATGGACGAGAACCTGCTCCTGATTATCGAGAAACATTTTGGGTATCTTCCGTATCGTATCCGGCTGCGTCTTCTGTTCTGATATGTGCCTCGGGCAAAGTGTCGTTTTTTGCCCCCCCCCCGTATATGCGCAGTGATGATCACGACAAAGGATAGGGCCTGTAATGAGAGGGTAGTCTGGGCCGCTGCCAGGGCGGCCTTCCATCAATGAGCCCTCCTAAGTCCGCAATAGTTGGCGAGAGGACTGTTCTGGTCGTGATCCAAATCACCGCCCCCCCCCTCCCCAACGCCCCATCACGCGCCCGTTTTCAATGGTCTTGGCTGAATGAAGGAAAGATTTTTGTCGTCAACGTTGTGATGAATCGCTCACTTCCTGAAGAACAAGTAAGCGGGACCGTTCCTATACCATTCAGAGCGAGGAGTGTTTCATAATAACTTGATTACCAAGTCCCCAATAAAGTTGACTTTCCCGTCAAAAAACAGGTTCAGTCTCACCACTTTTTGATGTTAGCGAAATCTGCACAAAATGCTGGACATGATTCTCCTCAGCTTCTCAAAGCGGCAAAATGTTTACACATTTTCTCCACGGTATTGCTCTTTCCCGCACGACATGTCGACTATTCGCAGAATTCGTAAGTTTGAATAGGACGCATTACCCCACCCGAACTGCTCTCCGGATTTATCCTAACTGCTGTAAAAGGTGAATGCTTTTGACTCACTCTGAGTGATGAACAACCTAATTGTTGTCACTGCCGGCTTGCGGCTGGCGTTGAGGACTGGACTGCGCTACAGTAAGTAACTCATTTAGCGTCTACGCAATGACCTGTTGATGGTTACTAGGTTGTACTCCTTTAAACTTTAGAGAAGGAGATTCGTTGAAACCTGAGCCACTGAAAGTCCGTAAATATACTCGCGAAGAGTTCAAACGAGGAAGTCTTCAACAATGCTACTGCGGAAATCATGCAAATTTGCACTTCGCGATATTGAATGAGCGAAATATTAGATTCAAAAGAGAGCGAACGCCTGAGAACGTCAAGTGTGGGTTCGCTTCCAAATGAGTTTTTCTTCCTTAAAATTCATGAATCTACCTTTTCATCTCTTTAAAGGCAGTTGGCACGATGATTCGATGCTCGACCTAAAATGCTAGTGGGGCGCTATATATGTAGTGTAAAATGGCGAAAGAACGGAGTGAAACGGTCAAAATCCTGAAGAAAGAGCCTCCGTTCTCAATGTGTTAGAAATCAATTTTGGACGAGTTTCCTGTAGGCATCTTGCCAATAACCGCTACTGAAGGTTAACGTTGGGTCGGAATGTTGTGGCCTAATAGGGAGGGCCCTTATAAGGGCACATCCCTTAGAAAAGGCGCTACACAGCGCCTATTCAGGATCATGGAATTCGATTTATCGTGCCAACTGCCTTTAAGTCCCAATCTCATTAGAAGTCCTCTTGAAACCATGAGATATCTGCTTAGAGGAGTCATAGCAAATTCATGAAATCATTCACTTTCATTTCTTCTTCACGGCAATGCGATACCATAAGTAAATGAAAATTGGTGCTCTTGCGTATCCGCTTGCCATGAGTTGGTTGCTAAACTGAAAAAAAACTGAATAAATTGAACTCCAGGGCAGCATATTACCCCTCGAGGCACAGACCTACGAACGCACTTTTTGTTGAACGGGAGAAGTATCTTCATACAAACAATGAGCCTCCGGAGGAATGTTGCAGAGGGGGATTACTCCCTCAACAAGGGTATGGAAGGAACACTGGGGAGCATGGCTTTCTAAAACATCTGGGAGGAATAAGTCATACAACGAGAAGGAACGTTACATTCTAAGGACTGTAGGAGAAGTTGCAAAAATAATACTCCCAGGAACTAGTGGAGCTTTCCTACCCTTTCTTTCACATGAATGTTTAGGTCGATGGAAGCTTTGGAAGGCACCTAACAACAACTTCTAGGGACTGCTTCGGTTACATTCATAGCCGATATTTCAGCTCGAAAGTTATGATTATACTTTCAACTAAGAAGTTGCCCTCTGTGTGGTGCCGTTTACCATGAGCGTGATCCAACTATCAGACTCCGCCCACGCCAATTGATCCTCACTTCGTTCACCAATTGCTAGTAAGCTGATGTCTTCTCCGTAGAAATCAACTGTTTGGAAAGACGAGAACAGTGACTTGTGCTTCAGATGGTTCCTACAAGTCACTCCACCTCAGGCGCAAACGCATTAAAAAGCGATTGCTACTCTTCATGGAAGCAGGGTGCGCGGCGCTCTCCGAAAAGGGATTTTGAAAACTTCACCGGCAACTGTTTAACTGTGCTGGAGAGGTACATCCAAAAGCTGCGCATGAAGCCCGTAACTAAGCTATTTGCTCTAATACGATCGATTTAGGCATTTCCTTCCCAGCTTTTTCCCTATTTTCTTCTCTTTTTTGAAGAAGCTTTATCATTTCGTCAACTCCTGAGGTTCATTAATATGTTGAGGCTGAGGAATAACCACTAGGAAGACAACCTGTCACATGTGATTTCGTTGTCGCCTTTACAGTAGTGGACTCCAGTGGACTCCAGTCTCCATTCGTACCTG
>MU952730.1:0-10087 GCA_036418165.1 Cooperia oncophora | reverse complement strand
TTGTCCGACGTGCCAAATCATCACTGCAATCGTCAACTTTAATGCCAACTACAATAACTTCGTTATGACCAAACGCCGTCACGTCAACAACGACGAACAAGATAACCAGCCACGACGGATCGACGCACGCAACGTCCTCTTTCACGGCTTCAAATGAACCACGCAAGGGTTCCAGCATGTTCCTGATATCTGATCATCTTGCTTTCCATTCTAAAAAAAAAGGAAGAGTTAGATTTCGGAGCGATCTACCCTACCGTGAGAATATCTTTTGTTCACAATAACAAATAGTGATCTCGAGTGAGTGTATAGACCCGTCATTTCGAGCAAGTGTGTTAATTAGGTCATCCCATTCAAGAGTGTCGTCGGTTTTTCTTCGAATAAAACATAGAAGAGAATAGATAAAAAAGTAATATTTGGCCAGAGTTAGGTACAGTCCTCATCGTTGCGGACCGGTGGGGCGTGTCAGCCAGTATGAGTGTGCACACTGTTGAAGCCGTTCTCAGCCTTTTTTGTGAAACGCGTATGCGACAAAAAGTGGTAGAAAACGAGTAATACGAAGGATATAATACAGTAATGTCACTTGCCCGCCTCAGTTTATCGGACATAACTCGGGCAGCAGTTGCAGCTGGGATGTCAGACTCGCGGGGAAGCTCGACAAAAGTCCAAACTCTTGATCAGACATTCAGCGCTTACTTCATCCACCCTTTTTTCTTGTACAGGATGAACATTATGGGACCATCCATACAACAAATTTTTTCCTTTCTTCCTTCTTCGGGCTTCTGAGCCGAACCTTTCACATTGTATTTCGAGACACATTACACACAACTACTGGTCCGGCGTCGTCGAATCTGAGCAGGCGCGACTTCCCTCTTATGACGTGATTTGAAAATCGGCGCGCTGTTTTTCACCCCTCGAGCTTTTTCATTACTCGAAAGCTTTCTCTGTGGGTAGGTTCGCCAAATTTCACGATAGACAGCTGAAGCTGAAGGTACTAGCCTCCAAATAGTATAGTAGCATGCTTCCCTATCCCCTTTGCTTTTCTGCCATTCCTTTATATGTCACGGCACTTTTGAATGGGATGACCTGATAATTCCTAATAAATATTCTCTGCCTATACTACTGCCATCTAGTTTCCGCGACACATCAGAATTATATGCAAAGTATCGTTCAGCAGCAGAAAATGTTCTTATGTTTAACATGGAGCTACCCCTAGATAAACATCTACATCATCCTATCAACTGACATTGTCTTCAAGGGTCTGAGTCACAGGAGCTGTTAGCTGGTCTGGTCCCAAATGCTGAGTGCAAAGATGTGAAGGGGTGAAACTTTTGTTCAGAAAGGTTCCCAACAGATATATCTATTTGGTGTTTGAGTATTACCATTTTCACTTCTTACATTCCACCATCAAGGCAAATTCACCACTCTTCTTAGACCAGGGTATTCACCAAACAGATCACGCTAGACACCACCGCGAAGTGTGCCCTAACGGCTACGCCTACTTGTCAGCGCGGATATGGATTTCAACACATGACTGACTCCGCCCATTGTTTGAAGTTTGTTGCGAACTTCGAAATTTCGTAACTTTACAACTTTTTAATTCCACATCCACTCTTTGCGCAATGCAGATATTCGTAACCGCGCACTCATGCTCCAGCAATCCAGACTCCGCCCCCTTGGCCACGCCCACTTGCTCTCTGCGGAAATTCGATATTTTTTTCAAAATTTTTGCATTTTTGGACTGCCCGATGACACGCCCACTGACAGAGGCTCCGCCCACTTTGAATAAGCCCCGCCCACTTTTCAAAAATGGTACAGATCGGCAGCATAGAGCCCTGGCTTGCATGCTAGGGTCTCGTCCGTCACTCGGAACAAATTAATCACGCGCCAAAGTTTGTCCTAATGGACAGCAGCAGATACCTTGCCACGAAAGCCATGGCTCTATGCTTGCCGATCTGCCACCATTGTTTGAATAAGGGCGTGCTTCTTCAAGTGAGCGAGTGGGCCAGCCTCTATAGCGGTGGGGGCTTGTGGGGCAGTCCAAAAATGCAAAGAATTTGAAAGTTATTCCAAATTCACGCAAAAACGCAAGTGGCAGGTGGCCGATGAGGCTCGGAGTCCTGATTTGTCGCGAACATTGAATGCTGGTTAACGAATTAATCTTCGTTGCGCACAAGAGTGGATGTGAATTAAAAAGCTTGTAAAGGTATGGCATTTCAAGTTCGACAAACCTTTCAAGACGACGATGATCGCCCGCGGAGTCGGCATGTGTTGAAAATCTATGTCCGCGGCGACAAGTAGACGTAACCGTCGAGGCAGGGCTCGCAGCGGTGTCTGATGTGATCGGGAGGGTGAACTGCCCGGTCTAAAAAGAGTGGTGAATTTGCCTTGAAAAGTGGTGAACTTTGTTATGAAAGTGTGTGTTAAATGTGAAAATGGTGTAGATACTCTAGTCGCTGGACGGTTGGGCTTTGTCAGCGTCAGTATAGAGTCGGTGAGCGTCCCAGTCCCCTGTCTTCAGCGAACGAATCTATAGCTCCCGTGTAGAACGCGCATGCGACAAAAATCAGTTGGTAAGAAAACAGTAATACGAACGACATGATACAGCCATTTCACGATCGCTCGCTTTAACAGTGGTGGAAGAGGTTTGCACACGCGCAAATCATCCGACGTGACACGCCCAACCATTTGCAGCGAACTATGTATACTATATGTACATTCGTTAGGCCTGAGTTGAAATTTAGGCGTGAGGCTAGGTAGTTTCTTGCGGTACGCAATAACACCAGCGACTGGTGGTGTTTACGTAACGCTCCTTTCAACAAGAAGGCGCTTCGTTTTCGGACAACGTAAGTCTCTTATAGGAGGCTCGATCACGGAGGAGCTCTGGCATGTTCCTTCCCTGTATGATGTTGTGCCTACGCGTTAGTGGAACGGGAAAGTCATGTGAGTTCCATATTCGGTGCTATTCCATACCCGACAGATGGTTGATGTTTTAGGATTCAGCTGATTTCCAAGACTGCATTGATGCTGTAAAAAATAATGACATATCCGTGAAGAAATTGGCTATTCAGATTGTACTCAGGTGATTTCGTTCATGAGCTTGAGCCAGCGGTCATGACGTTGTGTTACTCGCATAGCCCGCGCTACCCAAAGCAAAGTTTCTCGACAACCCATTTTTGAATTTTGGGCCGCTCTACCAACGTCTAGAATCAGTGGTGTACATGCTTATTTAGGTTTTTCGACGACTTTCCGGATAAGAGAGCGGCTGCTCTGAATACATTAATGTCGCAGTTGAGGAATCCAGACGTTGAGGTACACATTAAGAGGTCTTTATCACGTAGTTCGTCATTATTACATTATTGTATACCCTTCTAATAGTCTAGCACGAGCTCGATCTCCGTAGCATTCAGTTTTTTTCCTTTAGCGATTAAAACTCAGCATCTAGCCCCAGTTGCACCATATTGGCTTAGTTGGTTAATGAGTAATCTGCTTTATTTATTTCTAGTTGCACTATTACAGTGTAGAATAAATAAATAATAAATTACTATCCCAGTATATCAACAAGTTTCTTGTTGAAATCTGGCCTGCAAGGCGTGTTCACTGCCCTAATTACAAAACATTAGTTTTTGGCGCCTGCGCCACAAACTTCAGGCAGCGTTCAGACTTCACAGTGGCAGCGCTTCAGTCGCGCGTTCGACGCGATCGATGCAGTCGAAAGCATGCGCATCGATCGTCGAATCGCGCGACCGAAGCGCTGCAGTCGCGAAGTCTAAACGCTGCCTCAGGCGCTTTAGTGATATCATTTTGCATCCTTATTTCGGAGACGGTATTTATCTTTGCCGTAGTGTAGGAGTGAAGGAGACGTTTTGCGTAAAATGGGCGCCTTTGGCGAAAAAATGAAATGGTGCGGGAGTCAAAATATGCTCTGCTTATATGGGTTATTCAATTCTCTAGTCATTTGACTAACCGACTTTCAGCGACTTTTTTTGAGATCTTGGACTAGTAACAGTGAATGATGCTGTTGGCTTACGCATCATGGCGTTTCTCCTAATCTGAAATCTTCTGTGGTCATTATTCCTTTTATCAATGCTTCATTACTGTTCGATAGAGACTTCTGTTCTTGTCACAATGTTTGTTGTTTCGCGGGAATCCTCATTTTATTGATGTTTATGACGAGCATTTTCAACGCTGCTTTTTTGCGTTAGGGACAAATTGTACACTCACCTGTGGATCCCGTTCTTTCCCTTGTGTGGGGAATGGGAATGCAGCTAATGCACTGCTATGCCCCACGCCAGCCACAAGCCTAACCATGAGAAACGCGCCACTTGTCCGGCCTTTTTCTTTCTCTACCACTGCGTAAATCTTTCGCTGCGGAGCCTTGGTATCGACGCAAGTGCTGCATCTTGAAGATAGCGCGCGCGGAGTATATAGGCGACACTCGGGTACCACCACCGTCTTTTTTCGTTCCCGTGCCTTTTTAGTGAAGAAAACGTCACGCTACTGTCGCTGCGAACCCATTTTCCTTGCACATGGCAAAGATCCTTCTCGTGGGTGACCGTACACTTTGTCTTCGGACCTGAAATGCTAAAGACGCAAAGCTGTTCCGAAGATTCTTGGTGTATTTTCAAGACCAAATGCTTCATGCGGTAGCCACGAACCGGTTTGCATTGAAAAATGGCAATTTCTTTTTTTAAATGTGCATCGCCGTAGAACCCGTGGACATCGACGAGAAACCCATGCACAGGACCTCTTCGAATCGTTCCTATTGTGTGGAGTTGACGCTAAATGCTGCTATTTATGCACCCCTGGAATATTCTCTCATTATTTGTTGTGGATATTAGTGGATAATCTGAATCAATCTCCTTGTACAACCCAACTGGACCATCGGTACATACATATCTACTAGTTCGGCATTGTCATTTTCAAAAGACCAAGATCACTTTCCAGCCATTCTGGTAGAAATCGGTTCCCAGTCATATTTCTCATTTGAGCTTATTCGGCCTACGCATCTCGATTCGAAAGAATATGTCGAAAATCTCATTTCTTGAACCTGAGTCTGTATTTCACTTGTCAAAGTTGGATAATTAAAGACACTCCCTTATAGAGTAAGAAATTCTCTATTGAATAGTTAAGACTCATCGCTAAAACAATCCATCGTTCATGGAGAAAGCTTTCAGTCATGAGCGTCTTTACTTACGGCCAACCCATTAAAAAATTGTTGCTTACTTGTGCTTTACCGTTTCACCTTTACAGGTGCAAAAACTCGTCATCAAAGGTCTCCCTTCAACATGTTCGCGCCATGAAGATTACGTTGATCAGGTATTTCAAATAGGATTGTTCTCTGAAAAACTCAATATTCTTATCCCGATTGAATGATAACAGGGAGGAGCTCTTCAAGTTGTCTTCATGAACTGAAGCTTGTTTGTTTCTATGCGGTGTTCTTTCTATGCGGTGTTCCTTTTGACCCGGATCAGACAACCTGATATTGCTACGACTATAAAAACCTTATTTATTACTAGCCGAAATAGAGCTAACCTATTACTGTTCATAGGTTCGGTGACGGTCCTCGCTCAGCGGCTGATCATTCGTGATCAGTAGAGGCTGCTGAATTAGTAAGAAATCACTGAATTTCGCGTATTCAGAGAAATATCCCAAAGGTAAGCCAAACTTTGGCATCTGTATTTTCCAATAAGATTGCTCGCAGATAGTCTGTGAGAGCGCGTTCAGACTTCGCGATCGCGCGATCGGATCGCTTGGATCACGCGATCGAATCGCGCTACTGAGGGTGAAATTACTGCGGGAGGGGGTTAATTCGTTGAGCGTACCACGTCGGGATCGCCCGGCCTTGTCGCCGGGCGCTGCCCTCCTTCTCGTGACAATGGGCCCGGCTCGCACGTTCCATGCGGATTTGCCGCGTGCTAAGTCAAGGATTCCGGGTGACATACACCACACCTGTTCCAAAGGACATCTTCTGCATCATGCCACAAGACACTGAAAACGCAGCGCTTTTCTTGTTAGAGCGCATGGACAGCAGCAGCAGGCCCCCCCCCCCGACTCTCGAGAAGGAGGAAACCGGCTTAGCCAAGCGCGATCTACTGGTACGTCTCATAAGCACAACCGAAATAGTGCAAACAAAACGGCCTGTCATTGAACCACAGACCACCTGAAGCAACATACTTAATTTACTGCAATCTGTTCTCATCTAAAAGCAGCTTGCTTCTGCGAAATGCACTACCCAGCCTCAGCAGTGAAGAAACCCTCTTAAAGGCCCTCACTGAATTAGCCTGGATGGAAGATACTGGAGTAATTGATAAAGTTAAGTTGCCTGCTGTTCCACATAACACTTTCCTGTAAACAAACCACCATGACTTTGAACAGAGCTGCTAGCGTCGTACAACGACTGTTTTACCATAAGCAGTGAGGAATCGAGTTCTTCCTGGAATCATATCTGAGATCAGTTCATACTTGCCAGATCACATATCAAGTCGCGTTTGTTGTTGTGAGCGTCGTGAGCGGATTTTCCCATGCTACCTTGTCAATTTCAGCTCCTATCACTTCCGTACCCGCCAATAACACTCCCGTCCCGTATCACTATCATATCACCCTGTATCGCCTCTCGGATCAGAGGTCCCACTGTTGCTGTAACCTGCGTTACGAATCTGATAACCCTCCCCTTCCGAGGCCGTTACCGTATCTTATCAACTGTTATCACTTTCTTCGCGGCCAATCCAATTTCCGTCCACACCCCATATATCCACACGGATCCTGATACCCACTGTTGCTCGTAACCTGCGCACGACCATTCGATCTGACCCTTCTCTTCGAGGCACTTAATCGGGTCTTATCAAATGTTAATCGAGCTTCTGCCAGCCCCCACCAGGCATATCAGCTACTTGAAATCATCGGTCCGCGTTGCATGCAAACTCTGCCACGAAATTCGCGTACCCTCACTTTTAACGGCCCCGCTATATCGATCTTATAGTGTTTCACCTCCTACTCACCCCACAAACCAAGATGTTCCGTCCTGCCATGATATAAATCATCTTCGAATCCAAGTCCCGCAGTGCTGCACACTTGCGCTACCGATTTCGAGTACCCTCCCTTTCATAAGGCCTATTATCGGAATCTTCATCACGAATGTATCAGCCTCCCTGTCCACATCAAATGTTCCCGTCCTGCCATGTATATCACTCCTTGAAATCACGGTCCCACACCTGCTGCAACTTGCGCTACGAATTCAGTCACCCTCCCCTTCTACGGCCCCTTATCGTATCTTATCAAGTGTTATCACCTCCTGACACCCACCAAGTGTTCCCGTCCTGGCACCGTGTATAAATCACCTTCTGTGGACACTGTCATCCCATATCTATTCTGCGAGCGCCTCCGCTTAATTTCGTGACACCAACACACACCACAACACACCAACACACACACCACACACACCACACAGGACACACACAGACACAGCTAGCGGATTGTAATAATAGTAGGATATGTTTATTGATCATGTTCTTTTCTTTTCCTTCCTTCTTCATTTGTGTTCATGACGCCTTCCTAATTTTAAAGGAATGTTCCCAAATATCTTTGAGTTGTGTTTTTTTTTGTATCCCCATTTTATTTTCAGGTTCGAATTGTACAAGGTCGTGAATGCTGTTTCTTGCTCAACATGAAGAATCATCTAGTGAGTCTTGCTTCTTTTTGCTTTTGGTATTTCTTTTATCTCGTAGGGAACTTCTCTTGGTTCCGCATTTTTAGAATTTTTATGTTGTTATGTTTTAGTTTTATTTTTATGCTAAAGAAAGAGAGCAGAAAACTATAAATTCTAAAACTGCGGAACCCAAGAGAAGTCCCTAACGAGGATAAAAGAATACCAAAAGCAAAAGAAGGCAAAGACCGCAATAGATGATTCTTCCATTGTTGAAGCAACGGAACACAGCAATTCAGCGACCTTGTACAATTCGAACCTGAAAATAAAATGGGAATACAAAAAAAAACACACAACTCAAAGATATTTGGGAACATTCCTTTAAAATTAGGAAGGCGTCATGAACACAAATGAAGAAGGAAGGAAAAGAAGAGAGCATGATCAATAAACATATACGCACATAACCCCCTCCCGCAGTAATTTCACCCTCAGTAGCGCGATCGATCGCGCGATCCAGATCGCGCGATCAAGCGACCGACACGGCCGGATCCAAGCGATCGCGATCGGCGCGGATCGCGGAAGTCTGAACGCGCTCTGAACTCTGCAAATTTACGATTCATTTGAAACTTTGAGAGTAAGATCGGAATCCTGATCTGAGGTACTTGATGAAAGGGATGGAGAGCCATCATCTGAGTAGAAATCACATCTTTTTCAGCAACTATACTTGCAATGCACAAAGCCGTCATCAAGGCGGAAAGCATTTGATGAGAAACTGGCGATACTGCGTTTCATGGACGAAAAAGTCATCCGTATTAATGGCGAATTGACACCGTTTATGAAGCGGCAAATTGCTGAGACTTACTGCCGGGTTCGTTTTTTAATCATTTCAGTTTTTCTTGACACATTTTTTTTTTCTTATCACGCACGAATGGGGAACTCGGTTCATATTTGTTAGCAGGTGTTTTGTGCATATCACGTATTTGTAGTGTTAATTGACCACATCAGTCTGAAATCTCCCATAATTCTCAAAATATTTTCAAGTTTTCATGACTAGGAGGATGGCTCTATTCCACGAAGCTTGTTTCAGATGTTGGTCTCCTCAACACCTGATGAAATCGAGGTGATACTTCGATTCATTGGGGAGTCTCGTCAAATAACTGGATTGGAGAAGCAGATCACTTTCGAGGCTGCACTGAATTGCCTAGTTGACGCAGGAGTAGACTTGGATAAGGTTGGTCTCGCTTCCTTCCGCGCTGTACTCTCCTCATAGCTTTTCCACTTATATAGATTGAGGGTTCTCTCTTTATCTGATCTTGCAGTAATCGTAGCAGTTTTACAGGAGAATGATGTTGGAGATCATAGCGAACTCCACAAAATAATTAGTAATGTCGTGAAAATTGTCCTGATTCTACGTGTGAGTGTGCTTCTTTTTACCACCGCTTCTGAATCGTCTAGAAAAGAACGCAGTTATTTGTTTCAGTCAGTTGATCGGTCTTACATTATGCCCAGAAAGATGACAAATTATATATTTTCCAAATTCGATAAGCTTCATAGATTTCATTCTTCTGATCGAAAGGACATTCTGAAGGTATGCGAGTAATGTTATGTTCAGTTGCCTAACTATGACGAACTGAGACTAGCTACAGTGTTCACGAATTACTTGAAATTTTCGATTTTTTTTATTTCACTTTATTTTTGCATTTATTCAGCCTTCGTATAGTCTGTGTGGTGGTCTGTTCAAACTTCGCGATCACGCGATCCAGTCGAGCGATCCGAGGCCGGAGGCGCTCCACCTGCACCGCCGCAATCCCACAATTTAAACTGGCGCTGTGGCCCAATATGAATACTGCAGTTGCGTGGGTGCACCGTTTTGTTATGAAGTGTTCCAGTCAGGATCGCTCGACTGGATCGCGTGATCCAATCGCGCAGTCGCGAAGTATTAATGCGTCTTACGCAGCGTTCAGACTTCGCGATGGCAGCGCTTCGGTCGCGCGTTCGACGCGATCGATGCAGTCGAAAGCATGCGCATCGATCGTCGAATCGCGCGACCGAAGCGCTGCTGTCGCGAAGTCTGAACGCTGCCTTAATGGCATGCTATGTGCGATTTTCTGCTAGATGGGTCCTTTCTATGTGCAAAGGGGCAGTTCTGTAGAGCTGTTGCATTCTCGCCGTTTGGAATGTGAAATGAAGCTGGATAATGGTAACAGCTGAACCTTGAGTCTTCGCTTGCGTTTCCTGTGTGATCTGCCTCCCCTTCATGTTACCAACACGTTTCACTTCGAGGGAAATCCCCGCTGCGAACGTGTTGGCTGCAGCTGGAAAGAAACATTAGACAATGGCGCTCCAAGGCGTAAGAGGGCGCCGGCAAGTAGAGTATAATGGATATGACTAGCGTGCATGCCTACTGCGTTGCGTACAGTATAGTTCGCTGCGGAAGGTGAGGCG
>MU952714.1:0-11371 GCA_036418165.1 Cooperia oncophora | reverse complement strand
AATCATATTGTTCGAATTACTCGTTTTCTACCACTGGTTGTCGTATACGCGCTTCAACAAGAAGGCAGAGAACGGCTAACGGGGTGACACACTTATACTGCCTGACGCGCCCAACCGACAGCAGCGAACTAGAAAATAATGTCGGCCCTATGAAAGATATACTTCATCTTCCACCTACCACGACCTACAGCGGCATCAGTCGAGAAAGCGAGTCTATCATTTGCTGTGCCGCCTTCGGAATTTCAGGATTTTCTGATCAATTCCTAACTAGTTCGATGTATGGACAAATTTATCCATTGCGGGCTGAAGTTATATACCAGAATTACTTGATAAACATTTCGTGCTCAATGCGTTTACCATTGTTTGTAGCTTGACGTTTCGATGTCCGAATACGATGATTCCTGCACTTACTTTTACAGCTGGTGGTAGAAGAATTGAAACTGAGTGTGAGTACTTCTTGAAGTTTTGATTTGATTTTGAAGAAGTTTTGATCGACGTTTTAATATTCATTGGTTCAGCGGCTGACGCAGTTTATACCTGCAATCCTACTACGGAATCCTGGTGTATATCGTTCTCCAGCATTAACCGACGAGGTTGTCACAGCTATCACATGCCTGACCTGAAGGGCGCATGCGACAAGCCTCGAGAGACGTGACAACCTTCTTCAGACTTGCCACCATTACCCCAGTTTTTCAAGAGCTCTCCTGGGAGCACATGTCCTTGTTGATGTACCACTCATTGCAGTAGAAATCGAACTTTTTTCGTGACTAATGAGCATTGCACTGCCTTTCACCGAACATTACAAACATAGCTACTTTCACTCTCCGGAGAGTGGATCTAGAGATCGGCTCATCTCTCAGCCACCTACCAACTCAAATCACCCTCAACACATAAACAGATTCACAGCAATGCTAACATACAAAATTGTGCACTTTCCATTTCCCAACAATTCTATGGCTTGAGTGTACTGTTATTATTGTACCTTCGCTTAGCGTCATCATGCCATCAATAATCGAAATCTCTCTTCATAAAATACTTACTACTATGTGAAAGGATTATATGATCATAAAATAAAGCTGTATACAAATTTGTTCTGCGGCAGTGGTAAAACACTTCGAAAGACGGAGTTGAAAAATTCTGTAAACAATTTACAGTAATGTAATCTGATAATATGTGGTTGATGAGAATAATGCAGAAATAACCTGGCAGTGGTCAACTAGGCAAAGCCTGGCACTATAAAACTATTCCTACCCCAGCCTTCCGGAATCGGGCCGGTTTTTTTACCGATTTTTCCAAACGGCCAGGGCTGAAAAGTTGCCTCCAGCGCCAATTCAACGTCCTGAACAAGGATATCACAGCTCAGCCCTTCCTGGCGCCCGCGCTACAGGCGCCGGCGCCAAAACACCCTAGATCACCAAAATAGATGAAAACTTATATGCTGGACTTATTTGAAACCATGACATTTATTCCACTCGCCGGCGCTAATGTAGGACACTTTGATCACCTGCGCTCTGCTATGGCTGAGCCTGGCCTGAAGGGGATCACTTATCTGGTAGGTACAACCTTAGCAGTAGGCTAAATGGCGCTGGTGTAAATTAATGCCATATTCGTGGTCATGGCATCTAACAACCCTACTGTGCAAGTTTTTACTGATCTTGTGGACAAAGGGTGTCGCCAAAATGGTACCTAGTGGCGTCAGCCGAGGCCAGCGTAAAAAAATAAATGCCATATTCGTGATCAGGGCATCAAATAAAATCTACAGGCAGACTTTCAGGGAAATTGTTTTGAGTCTGTCTGGTAGGAATGTTCAATAGTGCCGGCAGCCTTCTTTAACATGTCCAACGATAGACAGCGTTTCAACTTGCTCAGTAGAGAATATAATAATTGCAAGTGTAGATGACAGGCCATCATTCATTTCCTTTCAGGAGCAGGCAAAAGCGAAGTAATTTTGCTATCTCCCTGCACATGCACCAGGGGACGCGTCCCTTGCGGCAGAGTTAAGGCGCGTTGATTTGTTTGACTGCTTATTTGTTCCACAAAATTCATCTCCCTAGCTCTAGAGCAAGGGACCGGGTCAATTCTTCGAGTATTACTCACCTCTCACCTCCTCATTACGGATATACGGCATTAGGATGTACACTCGCCTCTAAAGTCATACAATTCCTGTCGCTTATGAATGGTTCATGAAGCGCTTCGAATATATGCGCTATTGAATCGCTGTGGAGGAAACGCCAGATTCCCCATGGAACTTTCAATCTTGCTGACCATACTGCTATTGTACTCTACACGTACTTTTGCATGCGCTGCGGTCAAAGTACGTCCACGAGTGAGACTGTTAAGATATCAGACCGTAGCATTAGTTAGTTGAAGTCATTCGAGAAGTGCCTTTCATACAGTGCTCATAGGATCACGACTAGTGCCTTGTGCAGTGTACTTTATCAGTTGTGGGTCTGCACTGGGGGCCGTGACAGAGAATTCTGGATATTCTGGAAGAAGATTTTCCCCTAAAGAAGGAAGAGCACACGCATGAGAAACCAGTAGGAACGTGAAGCAGAAGATTCTGCTTTGCCATCACCATTCTGACTTGCTATTCGGTTTCACGTCAGCACCTTTTTCAAACTAAATTAGAAAAGCGACACATGAGGCTGCTGGAGGTGAAAGAAAATCAGAGCATTCAGGGCAAAAAGTTGACTTAAGCACAGATTAGTCAGCAACCTGCAACCCCAGAGCATGAGGTGATCACCATAACAGCAGATATGATGTTGAACGACGGTCGCCGTTACCTCTCACGCGATCCGTATTCGATGTGTCGATCTACTACGCTCTGGTTTTTGCGAACCAAACCTTCTAACTTTTCGATGTGAGTTACTGGTACTACATAGGTTGGTTCTGTAGGGAGGACGAAAATTCTATCTCGTATAGCTCACTCAAGCCACTGATAGCTCATCAGGCTGCTGTAGTTCTGAAAAAAAGCAGAATGCGTGGGGCATATGTAGCAGAAAGGAATGATCCTCTCTGCAAGCTCCAATTTGCCTTTTCATATCTGAAGGATGTTTAGCTAGCTACACCAATGATCACACCACAAGGATTGTACTCTTAGAAACACTGGCCAAATAAATCGAGAAGACCCATGAAGATCTGTCAATCGCTTATTCCTTTGAAGGGGTTATAGAACCTGTAGGCGTATAGAGAGGTCATAACCTGTTCACAGACTGTCTGACCTACATGAATCAGGTTCACTGTTGGTAATAGCTCAGTAACAAACTTCTATCATCACCGCTACCTTGACCATGGGCGGTCTCAGCTTTCACGCTCCGACAAGTGGAAAACTGTGTAGATTTTCACTGCACAGTATCCTCCTCATATATACATTTGCATTGGAAATCGGTCACGTGCGATCCTGCATCGCCATGGTTGCTCAGGACGAACGACTACTACTACTACTACTGTAATCACAACAACAACAACTGCTACCCAAATAGGTAAGATGTTTTTGAATATGAGTCATTTACTAGCGAAATTGTGCCGAGCTGCCCGCATTCGATATTGTCGATCATATAATAATCTCTAAAAGTAATGAATCCTGAAAAAGATCATACATTCAGGTCCTCCAATCACGCTTTCACCTTTTTGTGAAGGATTAAGGTTACAGGAAGGGCCTTCAATTTTCGAGTCAAAAACGTCAGTAGCTGTTTTCGAAACTACAAGCACTCAGCGCATGTCAGAGTTGTATTGTAGTTGCATTAGGGGACCCTCGTTTGCACAGGTGCCTGTCCTGAGAGGAGCAACCCTCTTCAGGTCTTGCTGCGATGCAAACTATTCCTTGATCACGTTCTTGATGTCAGCTCGATTCCAAAACCATTGCTCCGGTGTTGGAGGAAGATTAAGCTCACCAGTACGAAACGTCTCTGACGCAGTCTGCAATTCCTCCAGATTTTTCGGATTTGCAGAGGGAAAGCATTCGCGTAGATCTCCGTTGAAAGCAGTGGTCGAAACTAAGGTGCTGTATTCATCAGATCTGGAGGGTCTCAATTACCGCGCAGTCCGACAATGTCGCCATGGTCCAGCATATCAACTGCATAGCAGTCGCCAAGGGGCCAGCTAATGGTATGAACCGTTCGTGGAATAGGAAGACCGATATTTTCTTCGTAAACAATGGGTTAGAAGTGAACGCTCGACTGCCTTCATGTCGTCGCCTGCACCATCTTGGAAATTTCGTACTGCTACAGAATTGGGTGCCAGCATATGGAACAAGGGTGTTGGAAAACTCTCGTCTACTTGGTTATGTGGCTCACATGAACCACATGAGACACGAAAGCTCTAGACACGGATAAAAGATACAGGTTGTTGGGTTGGATTCTAATCTGTTGGTGTTGATACAACAATTACTCTTGCTTACCGCTCACTGCTCTACTGGGACTGTTGGGCAGAGCATAACACTCGTCCAGGCCGTTTCTATTGAACTCTAAGAAGACTGCATGATGTGTGAAGAATTCTAGATCTCATTAGGTACTTTTCCAATTGCTTGCGAGCCCTAGAGAAATAGGAAAATTGGTTCAACTTTCAGTTCAATTTTCTAGGTTCCTATATAGTATCAACAACAACAGCTTTCAGAAGAGTTTCGTAGAGGCAGGTTCTTTTTACGACCCGCTGTTTTTGCTACTGATTTTCTATAGAATGCGAGAGCACTTGCCCCAGTATCTACCGTGGTAATTGCAATGGCCGCACCTCCGAGTATGGGTCAACCCTGCCCCACTGCAGAGCAAGCAATGGATATGGTGCGACCGGAAGGAGGGGAATGTCGGTGGGTGTGTTGAAATGCTAGAAAATTACTCTGAAACAATTGACGAGCGCAAAAGCGAGCGACTGTACTGGCATTGATTTGAGGTTCTGCATTGCTTGACTCTTACCATGTACAGTTACACACACTCTGCGCGACTACCCGTTTCGTGGAACCCTACCTTTCGTTTTACAAGTCTTTTTGAGCTCAGCAGCGAGCAGCGCTGCGATGAAAGATCCCGCGGGAGTTGTCTCAGCCATATCTGGACGATATGTGGGAATACTACACAGTACGGGTTCAGTCGACACGTTATGCCCTCATGTTCCAGCTGAGTCAATCTTTACCACGTGCGCGTCGTGGGGGAATGGGGTGTAGATTATCTGCCGGTAAGGCGCATGTGACAATAATGAAGAGAGCAGAAATGAGTGAGGTCATTACGAGCACCATCGGACATTCTCTTTTTGTTACTGGAAAGAGAAAGTCAAGTTCCCGAAGCCGTGTGGTTTACCCCACTACCTTATGCGTGAACGAAGTTATGCACGTGGATTTGTGAGAGACTCGTTCTCGCCAAAAACTCTCCGCATTGTTCTTAGTGATACCCGGCATGCATGCATGGTCATAGATTTGGTGTATTAGATCGTTCCGTCCAAAAATGTGGTAGACTTGTTCATCGGATAGGAAAACAGATAATAAAAAACTAATATTTTGGAATTTCATAAAGGAGGTTGGCACGATGAAGCCACAAAATGAGTAGTAGTAATACGCCTGGCAGGACGGAACTCCACGAGCTTGAGCAAGCGCTGTGTAGCACCTATTCCAAGGAGGGTGCGCTTTAAAGACAGAACCCGCGATTATTCGCCATCTCAGATACGATTAAGGGGTTCCTATAGACGACAAGGGGTTAACTCGACATGAAGAAAAACTTTTAAAAACGTGCCACCTGCCTCAAATAGAACCCCATTCTGGTCACAATTTGTACGTGCCCAATTAACTCTTATCTCCCACACTTACGCCCTCATACGCACAGCTGATTCACCGATAAGAACTCTACGATCGTACAAGTGACGATTTTCATGCTTTTTCGTCCTGCAATCTCGTTTTTCACTGAAAGCCGGGCATTGGAGGCGGAGTCTGGAGGCGGAGTCACTGGAAAAAAGGAGGAACCACTGAACCTATATTGCGCTATAGCGCCCCTCCCATAGAATTTTTTGCCGCGAAACCGGTACAAGGTTGTTCGTCGCGGACCACTCTAACCTCCTGACGCCATATTTTCAACTTCGATACCTGATCGCGGACCGTGCCTTCAAGGGCCCTATCTAGCCACCAACTTATCGTCCCAAACGCCCACCCGCCCACAAATGGACGACCGATCCTGACGCTCTAATCGTCATTTGCTACTGCAAATTATAAAGCGAAGGTGTTGATATGAAGCGGCTGTGATGCGTTGAATATATGAGTACACATGTGCGCCGTACCTTCGGTAGCGGTTAATGCTAATCCCTACGGGGAAACTCGTCCAAAATTGATTTCTAATTCATTGAGAACGGAAGACTTTTTCTTCGCAGGATTTTGACCATTTCATTCGTTCTTTCGCCATTTTCTCCCACTTTGGAAGCCCTATAGCCTTTTAGGCCGGGTTCCAAGTCATCGTGCACTGCCTTTGAGTAGATCTCTCCTTCACAGAAGACCCCCTTCCAATGCCTTTCAAAGTGCTTAGATCACTACTTTCGTTTTTTCAATAAGTGCGAATAAATTGCTCCTGATGCCATTTTTGGCGAACGACAATATGTTTTAGCCTCTTGCCGTCGGACAAGACCCTCGACTGGTCAGAACAGTTTAAGTCGACTTTATTTTGCGATTGAGGCGCTGAACGCAGGTCTCAGTATTGTTTGTTTCCTATAACACTTTACCTGCCCTATTTCACAGTCACTAGGTGTCTGGGTAGTAATGGCCTGTAACTGAACTCACAGCGCTATTCTGGTGTAATATTCCTCGTCAAGGGGTCCATAGGAACGGCACTCTGGCGAAATCTGAAATTTTATATTCCGCTTTGAAAAAGGTTGCGGTATTTATTTCTGAAAGAGCCACCAGCGGTATGAACTAGCCTGCCACCGATAACTGACCTTCAAACTCATTTTACTCTCCAGTAGTCTCTTTTAGAAAAGAACAGTGCATCATTCACGTGTTCCTATCTGCACCATTTCTCGGCCCTGCTACAGAAGTAACAAGGGCGGGGTTATTGTCGTTTGCTACCTAGCAGGGTATGCAGCGGAGTAGTCGAAAAACAGAGTCATCAGATGCAGAGATTTATCGAGCTTGCGCATTCCAGGATTTTCTGGCTTTCTTGCAATTCCTAACTACTTACAAGGGAGGTCGTTCAGGCCGTGGTGAGCTTTTTCAAAACGATTTGTTGCATTGTAGGGGTCCATACAAGGACCACACAGATGGGTTTCATTTTTGCTAAACGCTATTGGGAATGTCAAAAAAGGAATAAAAACAATCGCCCGAAATACGCAAGTTTTATCATCTCATTCGCATCTGTTTCAGCTGTAAAGCAGAATACATAGAGTTTATAAAGTGTTTCTCAACTAGACATGAAAAAGAACATTGAATAAGGTCGAAATACAAGTGCCTTACTTGGCATACAGTGAGGTACACTGCAATTTCTTTAGGGGCTTATGCAGCATCCCTTCGCGCTCGCAGTGGCCTTTTAGCGCCACGCTGGCCCCAGATCACGTCGGCGCCATAAATAATTGTCAGAATCGTGATCAGGGCCATTGATTACCCCTGTTTAAGAGGTTTCAGCGAAAAAATTTTTTTCGAGTTTTTTAGTGGTCATGGACCTGACCATTTGGATGGCAGTGACAGGCGAACCCTCCGTTAAGTATCCTCTCTGGCAGACGAACCGCCAGAAATTTTTCATTTCTTGCCCCTCAACTTCAGTAGGTCTTCATAGAACATCGTGCTAGCTTCGGAGCCACTAAACGAGCATCCTGGATCTTTCTTCACTTTTACCGTCTATGCTTTCGACAAAGAACTCGTTACCACTTGCCCGAGAAAGGTTTTTGTTTCTCATATCAAAGGTATGAGAGGAGTGCAGTGTATGTGCGTCACTTTTTTTGTGTAGTTTTTAATTCTGCGTCTGCATACTAGCAAATGAAAAGCTTCCTCTTAACGATGTTGGATAACGACTCCTTGGGGAGGGGGGGGGGGCTGATAGCCACTAGCTGGAGACATGCCACTAGCTGGAGACATGGCCGGCAACATAACACAAAAAGCTCGGGAAAATTTTTCTCGGCGTAACTCTATACGTAGGGGTAATTGATGGTCCTGATCACGGTTCAGATACTTATTTTTGCCGCGGAGGCCATCTGGGGCCAGTATGGCGCTAAATAGCCCCGCCGCGCAGACTGACAATGATGGTAGTACGAGAAAGCCTTTGCACCAAATTAGCGACACATTGCGCCATATTCAAAAATGAGTGTCGTGTTCATGAACAGAGCATCGGATAACCGCCGTAACCCAAGTTTCATGAAGAGTTTTTTCGATAGTATTTCGCGAGCGTAATAATTGAGTGAGGCCTATTTGTGAACCGTTCCCGCATGGAATGTGCCTTCAAATGGCGTATATCCGGGTCATACACATTATGGGGCATACAGGAATACAAGAAGCAAGAAATGTGAAAAATGCAAAAACTGTGTCGGCAAGGGGATCCGATCCATAAACCCACCGACCGAGAGCCCGTCGCACTATCCAATATTTTGCGCTGTTTTTCATGCCTGCTCAAAGGATACCCTACATACTATACCCTGTCAACGCTACAGCTAGAACAGAGGCGAATAAGGTGGTTAAAAAGCCCATTCTTTTCGAATTATTTTTGACCTTTTTGACATTCCCAGAACCGTTTAGCAAAAATGAACCCCATCGCTATGGTCCTCGCATGGACCCCTACAACATGCAACAAACCGTTTTGAAAAAGCTCACCACGGCCTGAACGACCTCCCTTGTTAGAGTACAATAAAGAGCATTCATATATTGAAGGGTACTAAGTTATACCAGTGTTACTTGATCAACATTTCTTGCACAATGCATTCATCATGATTTGCAGCGAAACGTTCACATGTCCAAGAATTTTCAAACTCTACTTCCCAATTGTCGGCCCCCCTCCACTTCAATTTGAAAGTAAGTATTCCTTGAATAAGCCATTTTGATCGATGTTTTAATATCCGATGTTTCAGATGGAATGGCGTCACATTTATTCGATGCTCTCCTACGACCCCTAGAATGTATTTCACATCCACCGGCGTTCAAGTCAACGCTATCTCGTGCGTCTGAACATCTGAACTCTGCATGCGACGAGCCTCGGAGGACCGAAACCCTTCTACGGGCTCACATATTTTATGTCAGTTTTTCTTAAGCGCTTCTAGGGAGCACTTGTCCTTCTCAACTGTCGTTCACTGCAGCAGGAATTCACCGATTCCATTTCACAACAGGGTCCTTTCTTTGGAATTACACGGAATGGATCTAGAATAGGCTTCAAGCGTTCTATGCACACATAGGCTGAAATAATGTGCACCTATTATTGTACTTTGCTTACCGTTGTCAAGGATTAAGATCGCTGCTTCACATCATACTAAGCCATACTACCCACTTTGTGAAAGATTATTTGATTAGAAAATAAACTTATTTTCTACGTACTTTCTGCGGCAGTGGAAGTTTTGCTTTTTTTGAGACAAAGTTTCTATGAAATTCAGGTAAACCAGTTACAGTTATGCAATCTGACTGTATTCAATAGACAAGAGCACTGCGGCTTTCACCTGGCAGCAGTCGAATTGCCAGCCTTCATCTAGCACGTCCGACGAGTGGCAGCATTCACCAAAAAAGCCTAATAATTGCAAATGTACAGGCCGTACTTGACAGTAATCTTCACCTTCTTTCGGAGAGCGCGCCCCATGACGAAGCCGTTCATGCCAAGGCAGCTAGATATTTGTTCGAAGGCTACCGCATTTTGGAAGCGTTCTTAGAGGCAAAGGATTTTTAGAGGATCAACATCAGGGGCTTGTTCGCTACACCTGACTTTTTTGTTTTTCCATAATTTACATAATACATAATTTTTCCATAATGTCTTTTGCGAGTTGTCTACTTCAATGATTCCCGCTGCTCTACCGTACTTTGTTTTTTTTGTTAATTTGAAATTTTCGGATTTCACTGCTCAGATACCTTGTTTAGATTCTTCCTAAACTATTGTCATTTATCACGCTAATACAGGTCTCGAAATACACTGCGCATAGAATAATGCGTTCTAGACAGGATTACAAGTGTCTAGGCCGACTGACTTCCTACTGTGACTTGCAATTTTGGCCGGGCATTGGCCTTCCTCTCCTTCATTGGTCCATTCCAATAATCTCCCTGTCCTTGCCCTCCAGTTGGACCCCCACCCCACTCTGTCCCTACATCGTTGAATTTGCAGTACCTTCTCCTTGTATCTAGCAGATAATTTCTCCGTGGTATTAGATACCAGTCGGATCGCCCGGCTGACGCCGAGCTCTCCTCCTTCTCTTTAGCTCGGCTTCGCCGAGCTGGCCTGGCTTCGCCAGGCGCGCTCCATAATGGAAACGGAACTCTTTCAATTACTGGGCTGCTCATACGGCGCTGTCGAGTCGTCATATAGAGCAACCCTGCGGATCCTGCACCTCTTAGCACACGCTTATATTTGCGGTACGCGTAATAACGCCCATACAATACATAGATCTATAGATATAGATACAAAGTGCAGTCGATAAATACATAGCAATATGAACCGCTCAGTAGAAGAACAAATTCTGTTTCCATTACCTGCACCGAAATGCCTACCGATGAACGCTTCCTTTGAATTACAATGCAACCCGCTTGCAACATTAATCTGGTTTCCGGTTGTCCTCGAATTTTTCTGAGTTTCCTGTTTCAGGCGAATTACATCTCCCCCTGCTCGTCGACATCAACATTATATATGGTAGTAGGATACCCACTACATAGGGCGATGGGATGAGTTCATTTCTGGTGCTATCAGAGAAAAGATGGCTGAAGGAAAAGTTCGCTTACTGAGACTTTATTACTTGGCAGTGTAGTGGTCATAGATGTCGTGAGAATGTCCCTCTTATTGATAAAATTGCTTGTCACCCGTCATCAATGTCGCTATCACTAAAACTCCATAATGGTGTAGAGGCTCCAGCATTTGATTGAACAACAACTGCATCGTTCTCTATCAGGCCCTATCAGCTGTTATCATTTCCTGTCACCCGCCGTCGCCTTCTCCACCTTCCCCTTGATATCATTTGCTGAAATCAACGCCTAACTGATGCTGTGTCCCGCGTTATGAGTATGTTGACCTTCCCATTCTAACTCCCCTTATCAAATCTTATCAGCAGCTAGCAGTTCTTGTCACCCACCAATAATATTCCTGTGCCATACTATATCATACCTTGGAACAAAGCCCCAGCGTTCCAGTCGGATCGCCGGCTCTGCATCCTTCCCTTGCACACAGGTCACCTGAGCAGGTGCAGGGAAAGGAAGCAAGGGGGAGGCACACGGCGCCTTCCCCCCTCCCCCCTC